>PITA01019380.1:0-37697 GCA_004023965.1 Spilogale gracilis | reverse complement strand
AGCTACGTATAGAAGAATGAAACTAGACCATTCTCTTACACCACACACAAAGGCAAACTCGAAATGGATGAAAGACCTCAACGTAAGGCAAGAATCCATCAAAATCCTGGAAGAGAACATAGGCAGTAACCTCTTTGACATCGGTCACAGCAACTTCTTTCAAGACACCTCTCCAAAGGCAAAGGAGACAAAAGCGAAAATGAACTTCTGGGACTTCATTAAAATAAAAAGCTTCTGTACAGCAAAGGAAACAGTCAACAAAACAAAGAGGCAACCCACAGAATGGGAGAAGATATTTGCAAATGACACTACAGACAAAGGGCTGGTATCCAAGATCTATAAAGAACTACTCAAATTCAACACCCAAAAAGAAGACGAACACATCAAAAAATGGGCAAGAGACATGAAGAGGCACTTCTCCATAGAAGATATACAAATGGCTAACAGACACATGAAAAAATGTTCAGCGTCACTAGCTATCAGGGAAATTCAAATCAAAACCACAGTGAGATACCACCTTACACCAGTCAGAATGGCCAAAATTAACAAGACAGAAAACAACAAGTGTTGGAGAGGCTGCAGAGAAAGGGGAACCCTCGTACACTGTTGGTGGGAATGTAAACTGGTGCAGCCGCTTTGGAAAACAGTGTGGAGATTCCTTAAAAAATTAAAAATAGAGCTACTATGACCCTGCAATTGCACTACTGGGCATTTACCCCAAAGACACAGATGTAGTGAAAAGAAGGGCCATATGTACACCAATGTTCATCACAGCAATGGCCACAATCGCCAAACTGTGGAAAGAGCCAAGGTGCCCATCAACAGATGAATGGATAAAGAAGATGTGGTACATATATACAATGGAATACTATGCCTCCATCCAACTTTGTAGCAACATGGACTGGATTGGAGGAGATGATGCTGAGTGAAATAACCAAGAAGAGAAAGTCAAGTATCGCATAGTTTCACTTACTTCGGTGCATGAGGGGTAACCTGGAGGACAGTGGGAGAAGGAAAGTAAATGGGAACTAGGGTAATTCAGGGAGAGAAACGAAACAACAGAGACTTTGGACACAGAAACAAACTGAGAGACTTGGAGGGAGGGGGATGGAGGGATGGGAGAGCCTGGTGGTGGCTACTGGGGACACCTAAAGCATGGAGCACTGGGTGTGGGGAATGGGGAATGAATCTGGGAACACTGGGAAAAAAACTTTTAGTAACAATAAAAATAAAATAAAATAAAATAAAATAAAATAAAATAAAATAAAATAAAATAAAATAAAATAAAATAAAATAAAATTAAATTAAATTAAATTAAATTAAATTAAATAAAATAAATAAAATAAATAAAATAAATAAAATAAATAAAATAAATAAAATAAATAAAATAAAATAAAATAAAATAAAATAAATAATTTTTAAAAAAAAGAAAAGTGCCAGCAAGGATGTAGGTAATTTGGAACCCTTGTGCATTGTTGGTGGGAATGTAAAATGATGCAGCCACTATAAAAAACAGAATGGCAATTCATCAGAAATGAAAAATAGAGCTACCCCATGATCCTGCAATTCCACTTCTAGGTATATACCCAAAAGAATTCAAAGTAGTCATCTCAGAGATATTTGTACACCTATATTCAATGCAGCATTATTCCCAGCAGCGAAAAGGTGGAAACCAAAATATTCATCAATGGCTGAATAGATAAGTACAGTGTGGTACAGACATGCAATGGAATGTTACTTACACCTAGAAAAGAAGGTAATTCTGACACATGCTATAACATGGATGAATAAACTTTGAGGACAATGTGCTAAGTGAAATAAGCCAGTCACAAAAAGACCAATACTGTATGATTCCTTTTATATAAAGTGTCTAAAGTAGTCAAACTCAGAGAAAGTAAAAATGCTGCTAGAGGCTGAGGGAAGAAGAAAACAATTCTTTAAATAGGTACAGACTTTCAGTTTTGAAAGACGAAGAGTTCTGGAGATGGGTTGCTTGACAATGTGAATGTACTTGTAATGAGGACACAGTTCCACCAGGGGACCAAGCTGAGGCTGTGCCCAAGCACTACTGAACTCTACACTTAAATAGTTAAGCTCACAAATTTTAGGTGTTTTACAATTAAAATTTTTAAATCATAAATTAAAAACAGAATAATCTCCAAAAATATGATCTGAGAATACAAAAGTAGAAGCAAACAATTAACAAATATATCATCTGTATTAAATAAAAATATTGTCTCAAAGTTTGTGGAGTTTTTATGGAATTCACGGGGTTTTCCTTAAAGTCAGAATTAAAATTTTGATAGCTTTTTTTTAAGGCAAAAATATTCAGATGAAAAGAAAGATAAGAGGAAAAAAGTAAAGGGAAATGTGGAGTCTAGGGACAGTTTGTAGATTTTAGTTTGGAACCTTGCTTTTGATTGAGTTTTTTTTCATTTATTTTTTTGTTTTATTTGCTTCGTCTTTTTGCTGTTGTTTTTGAAAGAGCAGAGGTTTGAACATGTTTACAGGCTAAGGAGAAGTAATCAGTGGAAAGGAAGAGATTGAAAATATAAGAAAGAGATGGATGCCGAAAGAAAACTTCTTAAACTACCACTCAGGAAGACCTTATAAAGCACTTCAGATTCTTACTAACAAATATTTAAGATGTAGGTGATCCTCCTACCTCTCAAGTCAAACTTATTGTTGATGAGAACAACTTTACTAGGGGAGAATGAAAGCCAATTTCAAGTGTCTCTGAACAATAGCTCTGTATACAGCTTTCCAGCATCCAGAAAGCCCATTTCTCTCCAAGAACTCCTAGCTCTATGATTTCATATACTTTGATCTAAGTAATTGTGATCATCAGTATGTGTTGAAAACCACAATGACCAATTTAAATCCCCCACAGTCCACCCTCTGACCACTGGAAGTGATCATGCTTCTACCACATGGGTTGGTACATTCATAATTTCTGTAATCCGACACCAAACAACTGCCTCATGTCAGCACAATTCATAGTATTTGCCCTATTTGGGCATCACTGTGGACTTGTGGTCTTGCATAAACTTGTATAATGTATCATAGTCATTATTTATTTTTGAAACTCACATTATTAGTTCAGTACAGCTCAAGTTCTCATGACCCAACCCAGATACAGAATCAGTTCTTCTCTAAGGAAACTTGGCTGCTTTTTGTGGAAAGGATAGTAGAAACCCAAATACAATTTACCAGGCAAGTATACCATTTCATAGAAGGACATGAGATAGTTTGATGACATCAGAAAAGAAGTTATCTTTCCAAAAATGTGGGAGGGGGATCATGTTGATACAGTATTTCCCCCTTATCCACAAGGGACACTTTTCAAGACCCCCCCAGTGGGTGCCTGAAATCATGGATAATACCAAGCCCTATTTATACACACTGTTCTGTCCTATACATACATGCCTATGATAAAGCTCAATTTATAAATTAGGCACAATAATTACCAATAAAGCAATTATAACAATATACTATCATAAGTTTGTGAACATGGTCTTTCGAGAGAATATTTTATTGTACTATACCTACCCTTCCTCCTCTTATAATTTGAGATGATAAAATGCTGATGTGATTAACTGAAGTGAAGGGAATGACAAAGGCACTATGACATAGCACTGGGCCACTCTCAACCTTCTGACAGCATGTCAGTAGGAAGATCATCTGCTTTCAGACCACCTTTGACTTCAACTCAAACCACAGAAAGAAAAACCATGGAATGGCAGGAGGGCAGGGGAAAGACCACAACATTTTCAATTTGCCAACCTCCCTCCAAAGAACCATCAAAAAAAAAAATATATATATATAGGCTTAAAATACCTGGCATCTCAAAGGGAGTCAAACTCACTGTCAATGAGGAGACAGTTCCACCAGGGGACCAAGCTGAGGCTGTGCCCAAGTGTCACCAAACAGTATCTCTGCAATAAGCAACAACAGCAAGAAAAGAATGCCAATATCAGCTTCACAGATTTTCTATTTAAAAAAATCTCTAATTCTTTATTTTGAGGATCACTAGAGTTACTATTTAATTTTTATCATAAGTGGCTTTAGTTTTGAACTACAACTTCCTTTGGATATTGATATTCATTGTTTTTGTCCTGTGCCAGTCAAGCTTTTCAAAATCCACCTTGTATCAGAAAAAAACAACTAAAATAAAATTTAAAAATAAGTGAATTTTCATACTTTCTCCCAAAGTTCAAGTGAAACAATTAAGGCCCTCTTAAGATTTATGCAATATTGAATGGGCTCTTTCAGAACAAACTAAACAAAGACATTAAAGGTAAACACACTTCAGTCGGAGCATTAGATTCAAGTCACATTCCAATACCACCCAAAGCTGACTTCACAATCAAAATAGGTTTTAGCCATTTTGTTTTTATAGCAAGAAACCTGAATTCTTACACAGAAAAAAGATTTCCATGACTAGTCTGCATTTTGTGCTAACTACTCAACTACAAAAAAGAAGAAATGTAGTCATATTCTTCAGGGTAACTCCATGGGTAGGACACAACTAGATATATAAGTTTAAGAGACTGTTTTGCCAAATCCAAATCTAATTGGTCAGTTATTAAACTACCTTTGGATAGGGCTGAGGTGGTTGTTGTTGTTGTTGCTGTTTGAGAAAAATCTCTACTTATTTGGTCCCTAGAAACTTATTTAGGATAAACTACCTCTTTGGAAGCTAAGAGTAGAGTTTCCTGTTTTGCACATCTAAGTTCTAAATGAAGAGATTTTCCTGGTTATAGGTTTTATGCACTTAAGGGACTCTATTATTCACTTCTTCTTCTACCAAGCCTCTCAAAGGAAAAGAAGCCTGAGAATCTAAGCTGACTTATAGTCTACCTTTGGGCAATGCAGTTAGCCTCCCATCACGGAGAACAACTTTCTCAGCAGACCCTCATCTAAGCCAACAACTGTCCATTTTCTTAGTTCTTTTTCAGAAGCTGGAGAACATGGTTTCTGTACCATGTCCCATCAGATTCCTCCACCATCTAATTCTTGGCCTCTTCTTCAGCTACACCAGGTAGGTCGTGGTATGAATCTGTCATAGGCAGGACAGAAATGGTCATTCCTAAGTGCAGAAGTTGCAGAAGCCATGACCTCAAGTCAAGATTGTAAAGTGACCCAAATAAAGTGGGAGATGATGTGACCTTCTCAAAACCACTAATCTTGGAGATGAATTGATAATGATTATTATCCAGGCTTGTGATTACCTCTTCCTATTTCTTAGTTCCATTCCAAAAAAAAAAACAGACATCTTTTTCTATATCAGGTTATGGCCAAAATTAGTTACCTAACACTTCAGTTGAGCTCTCTTGAGACTATTTCAATTTGGTATATTTAATATTCTACTTAAAAGTCACTTTTGTAAAGTTTAGAATTATTTCTGAGACTCTATCCTCTGAAAGCCATTTTTAAAAGCTCATTGGGCTTACACAGAACAGTGAAAACCAAGGGCATGTCTCTCAAAAGACTTTTCTATAAAAACAAAGATTAACTCACACATGTTAAAGTAATAACAGAACACTAGCTCTTTAATTTTTTCTTTGAAGTCAGCCTCCCTATCTTACGGGGTCCCTATGGTTCTCATGCAATAAGCCTTAATTAAAACATTCTCAGGACCACGTTTTCTCCTTCACTCTCCTGACGCCCCCTCCAAAATCTAAACATGAAGGGAGAGGGGTGTAATGCCATTCATACTTCTGGCACCAACTGCAATTTTCTGAGGACTCCAGATCAGCAAGAAGAGAACACATAGGTAAAAGTATCAATGTATTTAGCCAAGGATACAGACTCTTATGAGAGGACCCACATGAAGCCTCCATCTGAGCAAAGGCAGCAAAACTCAGCAAGATCTTCCTTGCCCTCAATGGGCAGTGACATTTAACACACAAGTTAAGGTCTTATCAGATTTGAGAAGCTTCTTTCTTGCATGCTTTAAGCCACCAAGCTACTGTCTCATACCGACAGTTGCATTAATCAACTACTGTCTCAGTTTTGTACCCACTCTCAGGCTCCACTGTGGGCTGGGAATCTGCAGACCCCATCTCTCCTTTGCCAGTGGGTGCCCTGTTAGGCTCTACCAACAGGGGCATGCTGAAGGGACACTAGGTTAAAGGGAGGAATGCTCCCTCCTTCTCACTGCCATACCCCACCAGCATCACCCCCACAGCAGTAACTCACCCAGGCATCAGCAGTTGAAGCATTTGGTTTCGTTTCCAGCTTCTTTCCACACTGCTAGAATCAGACCCCTTACACCATTCAGAGGTACCAGCACCATCCAGGTAGAGGCCTCTCCTGAGAGATTTGATCCCCAGATCCAGAGGAGGGCTGTAGGTCCCTACTCCAAGCTCCTGGGGTATTGGTACTGGCCAGGCAGAGATCCCTCTGAAAGTCTGAGTCTCAACAGTGGGGTCCTCCTGGAGCTTCTGGATTCTGATAACAACCTAGTCCCTTAGTTCCCCCAGTCCTAGTATGGCAGTGGCTTCACGCTGTGACTACTCTGTGATCCCTTTACCAATTCCCTACAACCAACTTTCCCTGTAAAAATAACTAGTGCAGTTTCCACTTTACCAGTTAGACTGACAGTCAAAAGTACATCCTTTTGTTGATTCTAAAATTTAACACTTTCAAATATTGTGTCATTCACTGCTTCATGGACCAACTTAATCTGGGAATCAGTGAAAGAGAAGGGAAATTATTTCCAACCATCCCAGGCCAGTGCTGCTAGACCTCAATCAACTAGTAGAGAAATACCAGGTTGAAAATCACCAAAGAACTCAGTAACCCTACACAACCATGGCAATATATCCAACTTTGTACATGTCTTACGGGGGCACCTTCTTTACCGTCTTGCCCCTACACATACACTTCTATTCCCCCCCCTTGCCAATCTCAGAATAAGGCAAATAAAGGCTGGAGTTATAACCACCAGTGGGTATGTGCCTTCTGAAAAAAGGAAATGAAATGCAGCATTTCTTAAAAAGCCAATTATTTCCAACCTGTTCCATTCGAGTCAAACATGCTAAATGAGCATATAACATATTGACTTTTGTGCCCTGTGGCATCTGGGGCCATAAATGTCCTGCTTATCATAACACTCATCTCCATAGCTCTTACAAAACAGGACTCTCCCCAGGAGAGCACACATCACCCTTTATAACTTAGAATGGCAAGAAGATAGTCTGCCTGATATAACAGAGCTGGTCTCCCCTACCTTCCACTTCTGCTCATATGGCTGACCTGTTGCACCCACCCACCTGACCATGAGTGAGTCGGGAAGCCTCCCACCTGTGTCTGAACAGATGGCAGCCAATACCATACAGGCAGTGCTATTCCCTGTGAGAAGGCAATCAGGCTGCTAAGGGGATTACCCAGGCTGGGAGATAGTTAGGGGAGCCTCATAAAAATGAGCTTTGGAGGCACCAATCTGCATTTGAATCTTAACACTCCCTACAAGGCTTTGGACAAGCTGTTTAACCTCTCTGAGCCTCAGTTTCCCTCCCTGGAAATTGGAGCTGATAAGGCCTATTACATACTTAGCATGATGATTAATAATATA
This sequence comes from Spilogale gracilis, assembly GCA_004023965.1. Taxonomy (NCBI): domain Eukaryota; kingdom Metazoa; phylum Chordata; class Mammalia; order Carnivora; family Mephitidae; genus Spilogale; species Spilogale gracilis. Next base: position 30,118 of record PITA01019380.1, on the reverse strand, counting down.
ATGTGTACAGAGCTGCTTATATAGTACCCAGCAGGCTGTATGTGCTCAAGAAACAGTAAGCATAATGCGGTTTTGTGTTTTATAAATATTGACTATCTAGTGGATTTCAGATTGCTAAGGGACCACACTTTCAGTGCATCATGTCACTACCTCTGCTACAGGTTTAAGCAAAAGGCAGAAAAATTAATTTCTTGAGTTCTTTAAAATGATCACTTGCAGGATGCCTGGGGGGCTATCAGTTAAGCAACAGCCTTCAGCTCAGGTCATGATCTCAGGGTCCTGAGATCGAGTCCCTTCAGGCTCCTAAATAAACTGGGAGCCTGCTTCTCCTTCTCCCTCTGCCTGCTGCTCCCCCTGCTTCTGCACACACCCTCTCTGGGAAATAAATAAAATCATTAAAAAAAACAAAAATTAAAAAATGACGAGTTGCTGTGCCCCTCTGGAAGATGCACATCCTCATAATCTTCTCTCTACATTTCTCCATCATCCTACAATGCTCCTAGAGAGCAGGTGGGAATGAGTTTCCTAAGCACTTCCAGTAGTACACCCTCCACTCCTGACAAGTTTTCTCTATTTCCCGCTGTCTATTGGTTGAATCCTAATGGCTCTGGCTCCTGCTGATCAGTGAAGAGCAGAGGCTCTGCTTTTTCGAGATCCAGCAGGGAAAATCCAAGGTATCCAGCAGAGGTGAGTGCAGTACTCTCAGTTCCTATCCTGAACTTTTACACAGGTGTGGCATTTGGGATTCGACAGGGAAGCTGCATAATTACTTAGAAAGAATGCAGTCTGATTGTTCCTTTCTCTCTAAGTGCAATTTCTTCTAATAACATCACCCAACTGAATGCCTCCTAATTCTATCGAAATGCATTTTAATTATCACTGCTGCTTATGTTGGTGAGCTGTCGCTGGAGTTTTTGATTTGTGATGGAAAATAGGGAAGCCATAAAGTATTTTGGTGACAGCTCCCTGATTAGGCAGCATTGCAGCAAAACAAGTTGTCACAATAAAACTGATTAATCAAGTTGTCAGAGTAAAACAAATTAATGGCACAAAAACCTTTGCTAGAAATTACCTCTGTATCTTGGGGTATTCAACTGATGGATTCCTTCAATTAGCAGAAACTTCTATGCCATGAGCACTTCTGAGTCTGCACTTAGGATCCCAGTCAGGCCAATTGCCCTATAGCAAAAGAGTAGGTCTCCAAGAACCCAAGGACATATTTGGAAAAGACAATCATTGACTTCATTTTCAAGATGCTTCATTCCTAACTACCTAGGAGACTGTTAAGACCAGAAGTATAATCTAGAGCTAAAATGTTTTAATACAAGATAAATAGAAAAAAGTCATTACCTACAGTCCTACCAATGGGTCTAAATTTAATTTGTTAAGTGTTGGGGTTTTTTTTTCTTTTAAGATTTATTTGAGGAGGGGCAGAAGAAACGACTCCAGCAAACTCCCACTGAGTGTGGAGCTCAACATGGGGCTTGATCCCATGACCCTGAGATCATGACCCAAGCTAAAACCAAGAGTTAGAGGCATAACCAACTGAGTCACCCAGGTGCCCCTGTCTGTTAAGATGTTTAATCACAATCCTCTGGCTGGAAGGGCATTATGGTTCTTGTACACTCCCATCTCAAGGAAAGACTGACCATACTGGAGATGTCAATCACAGTACCTACCTATCCACCAAAGGTTACTGTAACACAGATGATGATGTTTGGTCATACAGAGCCCCAGCCCCCCACAATCAGAAGTGATGGAATAGAAGTAGGCATAAGCAGTGATCCTGGTATAAATTGATGTGTTGGGCCAATCACATTTCATCTCTCAAGATTTCAACCATGAAATACTGACTGAATGGGCCAGTTAGCTGTGGGAGCTAAAGGTAGAAAAGTGCCATAAGGTAACACAGAGCCATTAAAAATCTCAGCAAGGTATAGCTGTGGGGTAGGGAAAAGATGCAGAGGAGGGGAAGAAATCAGTGGATAGCAAGAGAGACAGTAGTTGAGAATCAACACCAATCACTAGAGCAGCCTCCATGCTAGAAGAATCAGGTTTTACTCTAACTTACATTCTCAGAATAAAATCCCCTTCATTTTGGAAAGTGTCTTGAAAACACTAAGAAGCACAGGGGGAACAATGAGAAGAATAGAGAGAAGGTGTGAGAAAGGGGTATATGAGAGTTGAGTGGTATTCAAACTATTCATCAGAATAGATACTGCCTGGAATGCCATACCAGAGTGTAAGTGGTATTCAAACTATTCATCAGAATAGATACTACCTGGAATGCCATACCAGAGTGTATTACCTGCATAAACATTTGTTAACTACAGGATCCCCCACAGCAATGCTAGGCTTCACAAATTACCTCTGCATTGAACAGAGGACTAAAATGGAAAATGCTGCTTCTTGGCCATCCCCAGAAACTTCCCCTAAAAGCCAGTCATTATAACTGGAATAGGGAGATACTCGCTGCAGCAAAATCAGTGTCTAGAAGGAGCCTTGAAGTCACTGAGCACACCATTCCTTTCTCTGACATAAGAATACCACCCTCACGAGACTGTCCACACTGCCTTTGAGAGCAGAGATCCACATTCTAGAGGAGAGGAGTGATACAGGGTGTGGAGAAATAAAGGAACTGTGACCAGGTCTAGTCCCAAATAATATTCTAGGATTAAACAAACTGGTTTTATTTCTCAACTTCCTAAGGAATAAAGGGTCAGAACCTATACATGGAAGGAACCCCCATTCCATTGGAAAAAATAATTACCACTATATTCTCCACCCTTTCTTAAAGCACCACACCCCGCCTCCTAGTCTTAATAGCACCAGAATTTCTCTCTCCCAGAAAGATGATACCCACCCCGCCTCCTGCTAGCACCGCCCAGCTAAGCACAGAGACCCACGTTTATCACTGCGGTTTTCTGAACAGGACCTGTTGCTTTATACCACCTTATCTTTGCTCATGTTACTCCCTCTAACTGAAATGCTCTTTCCATCACTCCATGTCACCCTCACTCCCACCTTTCATGAGTAATTCATGTCTCTTTCTCTGGAGCCTTTTCTGACCACCTCTTTTTAAATAATTTTTTATTAGGTTATGTTAGTTACCATATAGTACATCATTAGTTTTTAATGTAGTATTCCATGATTCATTGTTTGCATATAACACCCAGTGCTCCATGCAGTATGTGCCCTCCTTAATACCCATCATTGGGCTCACCCATCCCCCCATCCCCCTCCCCTCTAACCCTCAGTTTGATTCCCAGAGTCCACAGTCTCTCTTGGTTCATCTCCCCCTCTGATTTCCTCCAACTTCATTTTCCCTTCCTTCTCTTAATGTTCCCCATGATATTCCTTATGTTCCACATATAAGTGAAACCCTATGATAATTCTTTCTCTGCTTGACTTATTTTACTTAGCATAATCTCTTCCAGTTCCATCCATGACAATGCAAATATTGGGTATTCATCCTTTCTGATGGCTGAGTAATATTCCATTGTATATATGGACCACATCTTTTTTATCCATTTGTCTGTTGAAGGGCATCATCTCAACTTCTCCCACATTTGGCTATCATGGACATTGCTGCCATGAACATTGGGGTGCATGTGGCCCTTCTTTTCACTACATCTGTATCTTTGGGGTAAATACCCAGTAGTGCAATTGCTGAGTCATAGGGTAGCTCTATTTCGAACTTTTTAAGGAATCTCCACATTGTTTTCCAAAGTGGCCGTACCAACTTGCATTACAACAGTGTAAGAGGGTTCCCCTTTCTCCACAACCTCTCCAACATTTGTTGTTTCCTGTCTTGTCAATTTTTGCCATTCTAACTGGTATAAGGTGGTATCTCAGTGTGATTTTGATTTTAATTTCCCTGATGGCTAATGATGTTTAACATTTTTTTCCTGTGTCTCTTAATCATTTATATGTATGTCTTCTTTGGAGAAGTGTCTGTTCATGTCTTCTGTCCACCTCCTTCTGTCATAAGCCTGGCAGAGGTTTCTTTCATAGACACACAGAGTATTTATAGTCATTTGTTTATATATCTCTCCCCCTTACCACACTAGGAGTTTCCAGTGGGCAGAGATCCCATATTATTCATCTCTACATCCTCTGGAAGTGCCTGACACACAGTAAATGCCTAACAAATATTCACATACTAAAAGAAAATGAATCAAAGTGGCTAATCAAAGACTCTAACCTAAGTCTTCCAAGGCAAACCCCATGGTGTTTCTGAAACAACAATCAGGCACACCCAATGACAACAGCTGAACCAATAAATGGGATATCAGAGAAGCAGGATGGAAGCAGAAAACTACCTGTTGCTGTTCTGCCCTAATCCCCATCTGCCTCTGTGGAGCCTCAGGCAGCATTGAAGAAGGGGCTGAAGCTAATGCCCACTGCTCTGGACCTCTCTAGCTCATTGTAATATTTCCTATGTATCAGGAATGAAATATAGAATCACCTAATATTCAAAAAGGGCTAAAACTAAGATCACATGATTCTGCCTCTTCATTTTAAACATGAAGGACTAGATGCACAGAGAAATGAAGGAAGTTGTCCTAAGTCACCCAGCAACTTAGGAGTAGAACTGACTCTAGACCTTCATCTCCTCCCTCCTGATCCATTCTTTTTTCTGTACCCATGCCTCTCACGATTTTGGAGACAGGAGATCATACCCTAGACTTTGTCAAATCCACAGAACTAGAATCAGGCACACACACCCAGATGTCACAGGAAGGAACCGCAGGCCATTTTTCCCCAACCCTAGTTTTGGACTCAGACAAACCCAGGCTTAAATTCATTTCATACCAATGAAACTAGTCTCATGAAGTACAAGTGCATTAACCTCTCTGAGCCTCAGATTCTTCACTTCTATACCGAGGGTTTGGTACCCTTCTCTGAGTGTGGATGTGAAAATAGATAACATGATCTATGCCAAAGCTCTTGGCAAGTGTTTCATGCATTAGGTGCTTAATAAACAAACATCTTAAATTTGTTCTGCATCATAAGATTCATTTTGAAAGGCGGTTTCTTTGAAAGTTTTACAGTCCTCCTTTTTACAGCATTCTGCCAATAGACACCATTGGTCTTCAGCTTTTTGTTCTAGAGTCTTCCATATTTTTGCCTAAGTCAAAGATGCTACTTCTTTAACATGACAGACATTACACTTTCCTAAGTTCTTTTATAAACTCACTAGCATCCAAAATAATTTTCTCAGTTGAGGCAGCAAAAATCTATTTCATAGAGAATAGAAGAAAAGCATTTCATTACCTTCATAGCTTTTTTGTACTTTCATTTTCTATTCTAAATCTGTGTTCTGATGTTTATAAATAGGTCACATGCTTTTGCAACCACCTGGCTTTTTTTTTAATTAAGTTTATCATCTTTTCGTCAAAGAATTACATGCACATAGTTTGAGGAAATTGTTCTATAAGGTTTATCATTAAAAAAACAGCATGTCCCTCAACCACAATCCCCATTTCATTTCCCACTCCCTGGAGGCAATCACTTTCAACTCTTACCTGACTTTCTTTTGAATTTATTGCTATGTCACTAAATAACCTGCTTGGAATGCTACCTTATTGACTTTCAGACTCTACTGGCTCATCTGAAAGATGAAGATTTAACTCCTCAACCTCCTCCAGATTCCACTGCATAGATGCACACTTTCCCACATCCCTCATGTTCTCCTGCAGCCAGAAGTACATTTGGTTGGGCAGACATTTAGTTTCTACATTCCTGTTAGTAAGTATACAAATGCTCTTCACAGCCACGCCATTTGTGTACCATTATTGCTCTCCCATTCCTGCACAACACTGTTTTGCCCTCTACTCAATAATGGTCATGTTGATTCTCAGTGTACTCACCACTAGTTCACCCCCAAAGTCTCCCCCAGTTGTGTGAATCCCCTGGATACATTCAGCCACATTATGTGTTCTGTCCTTTTCTTTTTTTCCAAAGATTAAATCTCTCTGGAGCCTTCTGGCCTGATGCACAACTGTCATCTTGGGCCCTCCCTTTCACCAGCATGCTAAGTATTTTCTTCCCCTCAGTCTTGGGTTGGAGCCCATTTCTTAGATGTTAAGTCTTTGTTTTTCTTGAATTACTTCCTCATCTTTTAAGTGCACCCTTCAGTGGCTTCATAGGAAAATAAAGGATGTACATAAAAAAAAGGATGTACATAGAAAACAAACTTCAAGGTCTTGAATATCTAAAAATATCTCTAGTTTTAATTGAGTATAGAATTCTTGGTTGGAAACTATTTTACCCTCAAATTTTGAAAGTATTGCCCCCTTATCTTCTAGCTTTCAGTGTGGTTGTCCTTGATGTTTTGAAATTTTACAATAATGGATCTTGGTGTAGCTCTATTTTCACCCACTGTGCTGATTCTGGAAATACAGATCATCCATTTTGAGGAATTGTTACTGAATAACTTTTTTATCATTTTTCCCCATCTGATTTATTCCTTCTAGAGTTCCCGTTATCATATGTGAGACTCCCAGAAGTCTTTTGCTTTACTTTGCCTTCTGAGCTTCCTGCTCTACTACAGAGAGATTTATCAAATTTATTCATCACTTATTCCTTCTCTCAAACTTTTCCTGTCTACCATAAAAACATAGGAAACACTGCCATTGGAAAAAAAAAATCTGTCACCATCGATCATACAGTTTTTAGACCCTACTATTGAATCTTTGTTTGTGCTACCACATTTTCAATTCCCAAGAGCTGACTGTGATCTAACTTTTCCTTCTTCATAGAATCCTATCACCTCTCTGAGCATTTGATAGACCTGACATTTTTTCCTTCTTCACAGTGTCCATTTCTTCAAAGTTGCTTTTATTAGTTTTGGTTTATGCCTTTAATATTACAAGCTTTCCCCCAAATATCTGTGTCTGCTCCTATTTCAGAGTGGCATACAAGTGGCATACTAACAGATCAAGAGCTCTGTGTATGGCTGGAGCCTGTCGACCTTGGTTTTCAGAACTGGTACACAAAAGGGCTCTGTACTATCCTTACAGAACCCCTGGTGCTGGTCTCTTTAGGTCTTTCCTTTTGGACTGGTGAGATTTTCCAAGACAACAACTTTCAGTATATTACTTTTACCTTATCTCCCTACATACAGTAATCCTCCCTTCAACCACCCTGTGTGGTTGGTATAAAAACTATTTGACCTTAGCATGATTAGAGACGGACATTCTTTCAGCTGCATAGATAATAATGTCATCTATTGCTACATAAAAGGTACCTCAAATTTTAGTAACTTAAACATTATCTCAGTCTCTGTGAGTCAGAAATCTGGACACTCAGCTCATTCCTCTGCCTCAAGATCTTTTACAAGGTTGCAACAAGATGTCATTTGGGGCTGCAGCATGAGCTGAAGGCTCAAGGAGAAAGATACTGGTGGTACCCTGCCTTTGATCTTTGATCAGAAGGTATTTCTTAATAACTGTTTGCCATCCAGAGGCAGAATTTTCAAATTTATCCAAGTCCTGGGTTTTTTCCATTTATCAGTACTTCCCTCAATTTATCTGTTCTCTTGCTTGCATTTTACCATGAACAATAAGGAGAAACCAGATAGCACCTTCAGCACTACTTGATCGCTCAGTTCATTAGGCTCATCTTCCACTTCCCTATCACTGCAGGCAAGGAGGTTAAGTTTCTGCTGTGACATGAAAGACCTCCCTCTAATTAATGTAATGGTACTCCTCGACTTCCCTTTGAGACTTTACTCACCAACAACATTTAAGTTCAGTTTTCTACTGTGTGATCAAGTGGGGTTTTTTTTCTCTAAAATACACATCAAAAATCTTTCCAGGCTCCATCTGCTGGCCAGTTAGGTAGCCACTCTATATTTTTAAGTATTTATTACAGCATCACCCCCATGATGGTACCAAAAATCTATACTGGTATCTAAGGCTGAATAACAAAATATCCCAAACTTAGAAGCTTGAAACTTTTATTATCTTTCCTATGGGTGTCGAATCCAGATGTGGTCTAACTGGGTGCCTCTGCCTCCATGTCTCTGAAACGCTGCACTCAAGGAGCCAGGTGAGGTTGCCACCTCGACTGAAAACATAACTGGGGGAGGATCCACCTCCAAGCTTTCTCACATGCTCTTGGCAGAATTCATCTCCTCATGGACTTGTAGTTCTTTGCTTGGTGCTAGTTAGGGGCTTCCCTTAATTCTCTGCCATGTCTCTGCCTCTCCATAGGGCAGCTCACAACACAGCAGTTGGGTTTCCCCAAAGCAAATGAGTAAGAGTGAGAGGGAAGCCTAAGGCAGAAGCACAGTCTTTTTTTTATAACCTAGTCTAAGAAGGACATGCCATTACTTTTCCAATATTCCATTGGCCAGTAATGAGACACTAAGTTCAGTCCACACTGGTGGAGGTGGGGAGAGATTACACAAGAGCAGCATGAAAGCCAAAATATAGGAAACATTGGGAGTCATCTTAGAGGCTGTCTACCACAGCACTATACCATAGTTGAATAATCACAGATAAAATACAGCATAAGCCAAAACAGTGAGAAGTCACAGAATAGCAAATAGAAGAGTATAAAGCCCTGCTCTTCAAGGTAGTTATTGCCAGTTTCACATTCTGGGCTTTAGACTATTGACACATTGGGTGGTTTTGTTTGTTGGTCACCAAGTTTTCCAAGATCTCTAAAATCTAATTACATTGTTGTACAACCATTTTTCAGGATATTAAATTTGAGTATTATATAACTGGGGGAACTACTGTAGTTTGAGGAGAAAAAATATATGCCAAGAAATGTAACCATAACATCCATGAAATCCATGGCATAGAAAGAACCTCAATGTCCTAAAATGGCACTGAAAGCTCCTTCTGGCCTCTATTTCATCCTGACTTCTGTTCATAAGGTTTATCACTGACTAGATATAAGCCATTCATCCATTCACTGGTCAGCCACAAAGCACTAACTGAGCACCTGCTCTGTACTAGGCCCTACACCAAACACCCCAGAAAATTAGCCATAATCCCTGCCCTTCACAGCAGTCTGAGGAGGGAGGTAAACAGATGAACATATACAAAATCTTCGAGGGGAGTGCATGGGGTTAGAGAGAGCATTCTAGGTGGTGGGGCAAGGCAAGGGTATAGCAAGGCCAAATATTGTTGAAAAGTTCCACCCAGATTAAATCAATAGGAAGAGGAAACTCCTGGTTGTTTGTCTTAATGTCATGAAGATTTCTGTCTACCAAGAAGCATCAGAAGGCCATACATGGAAAGGTTAATAGTCAGGGAGGACTTTCTGGTTCAGAGCTGTCAAAAATTCAAGTGGGTTGCTATGGAAACCATTCTTCCATTCATTCTTTTCCTATTTCAGCCATGTTAAGCTCTCACTTTCCCCACTAAGCTTTGCTCCACTTTCATTTTTGGATCCTGGAATATACCATTCCCTTTACCTATGCCACTCCCTCACATCTCCTTCATGTTGCTAGCTCCCACTCCTTCAACTCAGCTTCAAGGTTACTTGCTCTGGGAACCACTACCACCCACAAACCATAGTGCTCCTCATTAGCCTCAGAGCTGTCCCTGCTCTAAAACTCTTCATACTTTTTCCATGTTTGTCTTTCCGATTGCCAATTTTAAGTTCCTTGATGACAAGGGTGTTGTTTTCTTCATCAAATTCCCAGAACCCAGAAGAGTATATGGAATATGGGAGGACACAGGTGAATGGATTAATGAATAAACAGCATTCTCTGTACCTGGAAATGGCTACATGGCCATTTGATGGGAGAACTCTAGAGAAAATTGTGGATGAGGCAACGAGGGTTGGTGCTTCAAGGTGGACTACATAACGTTTTAGCTCTGTTCCAACTCTGTATTTTAGAATATAGCAAAGAATAAAGCAATAGTCACTCCATCCTTCTCACAGAAGGAAAATATTCTGCTCTTTCAACCCACAAACAAGACTAAATACAAAGGAAATGATTTTTTTTTAAAGATTTTATTCATTTGACAGAGAGAAACACAGCCAGAGAGAGAACACAAGCAGGGGTGGGTGAGAGAGGGAGAAGCAGGCTTCCCGCCGAGCAGGGAGCCTGATGCGGGACTAACCCTGGATCATGACCTCAGCTGAAGGCAGTCACTTAACCAACTGAGCCACCCAGGTGCCCCAAGAAAATGATTTTTAAGATAGAATGAAAGGTCAAATAGGTTTATTTCTTCACTGATGCCCTGAGAAGGTAAATAAAGCTCTTAAGAGAACCACTAAGAACCATTGCTCAGAGCTGAATAAATTCTCACTCTCTTAAGTCCCCAGGCTCCCCGCCTGGGGCCTCACTAGTTAAGGTGGGGCAGGAGGGTTGTTCTTGATAGCATATGACTCATGATTGATCTTGAGAATACAATGAAAGTTGTGAAACTGACCCCCAGAGATGCACAGGCATAAGTATTTAAAAACCTGCTTTCTATTTTGGAGTCTCCCTCATCCCCCTGGAGCTCATAGACTTCAAGCTGAGAAGCCCTGGCCTAGCATGTAGTTACCAAGATTCACGACTACGTGAGCTACATGTTCCTAAGTACTTGGGTCACAAAAAGCACAATTTCTTTTCCTTCTCAGATCCTTAGGGTGACAGCAACCAGCTGCACTGAGTCACTAACAGATACTGAACAATATGGAAAGAGCATATTGCAAACTTCTTGAGGTCTGGATCTTTGTCTGCTTTATTTATTGCAGCATCCCAAGTGAAAACAGAACAAAAAGGAAAGATTAGTGGAAATTTAAGAGACTGGAGAAGAGACACTGATGAAGAGAGACAGCATTACAAAAAGAAGCAGGAAAAAGGTAACAATATGTAGAGAGACAAAGACACAGGCAAGTCAGGGGAAACTGGACCCAGGGCGTTAAATTTCATCACCTCCAGCAGGGCCTTGCCCACAATTAGCTGCAGAACTGCCATAAGAAGATGCTAAGCTGGCAACTATAAAACTGTTTAATTTGTTAGGATTTAAATCAATAAGAACCAGTGTAACATTTGTGCTTCCTCGTGTTCCTCTTATTTACACAAAAGACCAACTGAAGAAAAACTATTTCTTCAGCTTTAATCATTTCCTCCAGGGAGTTGAGATCCTTCAAAGTCAATAATGAAATGGTGAGGAGGAAAAAATTAAGCACATTGGCAAGGTTATATTTAGATCCAGCTCAAAGACCTCTTTGCTTTCTCCTTATCTCCAGCTGGTTCCAATCTCAGTAAAATTCAATTCAATTGCCACCAATTTGTAGCTTCCTGTTGGGACTTCTGGCTTGTCTTCCTGTAGGAGCCTGAAAGAGGGGCTGGAAAGAGAATAGCAGCTCGGGACAAAAGGTGTCCTCCAAACCCCATCCCTCCAGAGCAAACATCCCTCAGACAAACCCATGCTAACACCGGTGTGTTCTACCCTGCCTTCAAGGTTCAGCTCTGAGGTCTCGAAGCCTTCTCTAAACCTTGCAGGCCATGGTGGTGTTGTGCCCAAATTCTGAGACCCCCCAAAGACAACCACCAGAGTCCAGAGTCAAAGCCAAGCGGCAAGGGTCATTTATTGTCAGGTTCGAACCCAGGCCTCCGTGCAGACGTTACCGGTCACGCTCAGAGACCCCGAGCATACTTTCAGCACAGCTTTTATAGGCAAGGACAAACAAGTTACAGAGAAGTTGGGTGAGAAAACATTTTGACCCTCACACACATACGCACATATTCCAGGAACTGAAGCAAGATGTGCAAATGGTTTGACTCAACTGGTAAACACGGCCCTGTAAAGGCATGAATCACCAGGGGGTCTTAGATATGTAGAGGCCTAAATCATCAGGGAGTTTCAGAACTTGTTATGGTGGCCATGAAGCTAAGCAGGCCCTGACATTCCCCCCTTTACTCGTTCCTAATGAGGAATCTTACTCATTTAGGTGAGAGGCCTCTACATATTTGGGGCCAGTTAGTCCTTCATATTGTTGTCTCAGGACCATTAGCTGCACTGTACTAACCCGTTCTTTTCCGAAGGCCATTAGTTTGTTTAGAATACATGGCCCGAAAGTTAAAATGAGTAAAAGGATGAACAGAGAGGCCCTGAAGCTAAGCAGGCCCTAACAGTGGTGGGAAACGCATACCCAAAGGCTGGCTTTGAATCCCTTTCTAGCGTTCAAGATGTTGAAGAACAGATGTGATGGGTCCTCCAGTGCGAAATTCCAGATTTTCCTGGGTCTTCCTTCGAGTAGGAGCAATGATTCACTGTGCTGACAATACAGGAGCCAAATATCTGTGTATCATCTCTGTGAAGGGGTTCAAGGGACAACTGAACAGACTCCCTACCGTTGGTGTGGGTGACATGGTGAAGGCCACAGTAAAGAAAGGCAAACTAGAGCTCAGAAAGAAGGTATATCCAGCAGTGGTAATTTGAAAACAGAAATCATACTGGAAAAAGATGGCGTGTTTCTCTATTTTGAAGATAATGGAGGTCAGAGAAAACAATGGTGAAATGAAAGACTCTGCTATCACAGGACCAGTCACAAAGGAGTGTGCAGACTTGTAGCCCAGGACTGTATCCTGACAGCATTGCCTGATTCTTTGGTGCATTTGTTAAAAAAAAAAAAAATTACAATTATTTGCTAAAAAATGAAAAAGAAAATAAGGCTGACTTGAATCCCAGCTCTGCCTCTTACTACCTATGTGACTTAGCCAGTTATTTAGCCTAAGTTCCAGCTTTATTATCTGTAAAATGGAAAGGACAGAATCTGCCATATAGGGTTGTTGCAGCACATGTGACCATGGGAGGAATGCACGGTAGAAATTCGGCAAAGGTCGGCTGATATGATTAAACCCCCCACTCCCACAAAATGTGTAGCTTGCTGTCTGAGCACATAACCACGCCGCTGGACCAAAATGATCAACAGCAGGTCTATTTCACCACTATGGGGGACAGGGGCGGGGAAAGCCTGCAATCCATCTCCAGCGCCTGTGATGCTACAGGTGCTCAGAAATGCTTGGTAAATGAAGGAAGTTACACCCTATGGTGGGAAAACTGTTTTTCTCCCTGACTTTCACATGCTCGCAATCCTTCTGGCCACCACATGTGTGGGGTTCCCCAGAAAATTCTTCGACACCAGTTGGCAATCCTAGAATTTAACTTGGTTCTGCTGTGATCTACCTGGAGGGCACGTGCGGTTCCTCAGGTTAAGGGCTCCGCGGCACGAGACTGCCCCAGCCCACTTTAGACTCCAGCTGGGGTCAAGCTGTGCTTCCAACCCGGTGGCTACAAGTCAGAGGCTCCCAGCACCGCCCCCCACTCTCCAGACTCGATTCATCTGCTGAGGCGGCCCACCAAACTCAAACTAGATGACCGGTGTATTCACAGTTTACTATAATTACTGGAGGACATACATAGCCGCCCCCCACACACACAGGTTCCAGGACCCCCAGGGAAAGCCTGTAAATACAACCAAACCAATATAGACTGGTTTTTTTTTTCCCCACACGTATGTACCTACAATAAAGCTTAATTTATAAATTAGGCTCAGGAGATTAACAATGACAAAAAACAAACTACAATTCAACCATATGCTATAATAAAGGTTATGTGCATATGGTATGTCTTTCTCTCAGAATACCTGGTGCTACGGTACTCACCGTTGCTCTCCTGCGATGACAGGATAAAACGCCAACGTGACAGGATGATGTGAAGTGAATGACGCAGGTACGCTGAGATACAGCTAGGCCACTACAGACCTTCTAATTATTGTCAGAAGGACGATGACCAGGTTTGGGACCTCCGCAAACCCCAACTAAAGCTGTGGAAACCGAAACTGTGGGGAAAGATGGCCAGGCGAGGCAACCACTGAAACTTAGTAACAGCCGAACGGAAGAGACTTCAGGCCACACGTGAAGGACAGCTTCCTAAAGTTCTCCCAGCGCCTCCACATTCGCCAACCAGAAGCGCCACTCCTTGGCTTTTATAAAGGCGCCATTTTATGACAAGATTGAGTACATCATTGGCCAATGGCAACTGAGCCCACCTCTAGCCCCTCCCACTTCTCTCGAGGCGGGCGAAGGGTCAGGTGGAAAGTTCCAACCCACTAATCACCTGGTTGGTTCCCCTGGTAACCCATTTCCACCTGTGGTTACCTAAAGGCTTTCCAAAAATCACCTAATTAACATAAAGCAGTGTGGTTGAAAGGGGCTTGTTGTGAATAACAAAATTCTTTTGGCCTCCGTTCTTCTTTTCAGCTAGGAAGTTCTAAGTCCTTTAGGAGCGCCAGACCAGAAACAGGATGAAAACCAAATATATATTTCTTATTATAAATCACAATATTACAGGAACATACTATACATAGGGATGGCTCACATCTTCCCTATCAATTTAGACTCATGACAGATCAGAAGAACCTACTCGGACTTCTGGCAATTTCTTTGTAACATGATATTCTTCGTGGTTGATTCTCTCCCTTCTTTGCCTATTCATCCCCCTTGCTGTTTGAAACTAAATCCATCACTTAGGGGAAGTGATCCCCTGCCCTAGGGTCTGTGAACTTGGTAAAACCCTCAGCTGCCAGCGGGGGCAGAATCAACCTTTGCAAGGGCAAACACCGTTAGCCCCACAGCGGTCTGGGGTCCTCATCTGCATGGGCGATGCAAGGCCTCATCTGAAACGCCCTGTGTTGTCTTCGAGGCAGAAATGGCCCAAAGAACTACTCAACCGGCTCCCAGAAATAGCTAAACGGCAGGTCAAACTGCCCATAACTTTGATGAGAAGGATGGCTGGATGATTCCAGCGTCTCTCTAGGGAGAAATGAAATTCAGAATTAAAGCGTCAAGAAAAGGAATCATTAAAAAATACCCTATGCAGAATTAACATCCTGCGTAAAATGGGGAGGGTATCCTCTTACCAGCAGAGTGCATTTGTCAGGAAACAACCTCCTCCAGCTGGACCAGACTGTTTGCCTTTCACATGATTCCTGACAGGGCCAAATAATCCAGACATTTGCAATTACAACATATCAATTTGTTTTTAAATTATAAGGCTGCTGGGAAAGGTTGATTGCTTGCTGGAAATATGCTGTGCCATGCTCTGGGGCAGCTATTATGAGATGTGGCGAGACCACTAATCTGTCCAGACACGGAGGATTTATGCACCTGTGTGCGCAGCCCACGTGGAGCAGCAGGGCTGGGCAAGCTCTGAGCTGGCCTCCCTCACTCCAATGGCATTGGGTCCATGTGAAAATGAGTAAAAGAAACCTCATTTAAAATGGAGTCAGGGTTCCCCTTTCTCCACAACCTCTCCAACATTTATTGTTTCCTGTATTGTCAATTTTTGCCATTCTAATAGGTATAAGATGGTATCTCAATGTGGTTTTGATTTGAATTTCCCTGATGGCTAATGATGATGAACATTTTTTCATGTGTCTGTTAGCCATTTGTATGTCTTCATTGGAGAAGTGTCCGTTCATGTCTTCTGCCCATTTTTTGACTTTTCTTTTTAATTTTGTTAGTCACCATACAGTAAAAAAAAAGGTTGGCCTTCCTTTTGTCTCTTCAGACTTGGCTATGGTTCTTCCATAGTTTGCTTGTCCTGAATTGCAATTCCATTGCTATTCCTAAACTTATTTTGCTAATAAAATAACTGGCTGTTTTGTTTTTTAAGTTAACATCTGCATGTGTCTAACATGACCTGGCTTCATTCCAGCACAGATACAAGTCATTGTACCTGTGTCCTCCTCAAAGAAGCTGACCCTTCCCTAAGTGTCCTTTCAGTGGCATAGGACAGGTGCTTTTCTTCACCTGTTATGGCATTTGCATCCTTTGAAGAGATTCACATAGGGAGGGTATCCAAGGAGTTGGCTTCCCAGGCTCTCCTGTGTGGAACCCACCTTCCTCAGGTGGGGCCCTGTCTTGTCATCTGATAGAGAGGAATGTTGCCTCTCACCTGGAAGACCCCTATGGCCATCTTCACAGAACCAAAGCATAGCCTCTGTTCCAACCAAGTCAAGCTCCCCTTTAATGAAGGGCTCCAGAAAGTATCCTCGTAGTGTCAGAGGAAAAGGTGAGGGGACTCTATCTGGCTTTACCTGGCTAATTTGCCCCTACCACCTGGTATAAGGGTGGTATAAGGTATCAGTCAGGGGGAGGTTTACTTAACTGTACCTTCACTCCCCAGCCGTCTCTTCTGGAAGCGCTCACCATCCAGTGTCTCTCCTCCTCTCTGAAGACATTCCATCCCTTTCACATGGAAGGGCTGCCTCAGTCCTGAATCTTTTCTGTGGAAACCTCTGCTATCAGCTGGATGTCTGTGAAGTCATTCCCCAACTGGGCTTCTGCTCACTGTTGGGGGTTGAGGGGTTGGCAAGAGCAGCGATTATCTCCTGAGCCACAATGTGTGGTATTCCCAAGGCCGGGCGGTGGGGGGTAAGGGGTGGGGGGTGTCTGTTCCCAGTATAGAGGGTGGAGCCAGCCCTGAGCCCTGGAAGAGCAAGGGCAGCTACTCTCCATACCTGCTGGGTCAGTTCTCTGTTGCTGGAAATGCAGAGCCAGAATTAACAAATCTGATGCAGCCAGATGCCCCAAAGGAATTTTTTTCCTTCTCATTTTATTCTCATTGACTAAATTTTAAACAGCCCACGAAGACTTCCGCCTAACACGGAAATCAAAGACAACGAAACAATATGTTTGTTTCCTATTAATATGGTAGAGCAGTCAGTCCTGTTTCAGCAAAGCTGTGAGTTACTGGGAAAAAGTCAACCATCTTCTCTGAGGAGACCCAGAGCTCTACTCAAAGGTTGCCCCAGCTGGGCTGGGTATTCTGCAAAGATCCCCACCCTGGCTCCTCAGAGTCCCAGCTGCCTGTAGCTACAGGCTGCCGGATAGGCCCAGGAGACCTCAGATACTTTCTGGCTGCCTGGGAAATTTCAGGGGTTGAGGAGGCCCATCCCAAAACAACCTACTGCCAACCTACATTCTCTGGCACCAGCTGAATACCCTGCGGATTTAATAGTTGGGGAATGGAGTGTGGGGTTCTTTAGGAATTTCCTGTAAAAATGAACAGGAAGCTCCTAGAAAGTCAGGTGTGGTCTCCAGGGCTGTCTTGAGGTCATTTGTATTCCTGCTTCTATCCTCCCTACCTGAGCTGGGCTCTGTTGATGGCCATGAGACATTCTAAAGCAATCTTTTAGATACAGGGACCTCTTGAGATAATATGAAAGCAAGTTATGCAAAGCAATGGCAAGTAAAGTGGGCTTTAAACTGGGTGATCATGTACGTCATCCAAATTAGGATACTTTGAAGAGCAAGAGTGTTGTAAATCATTAAGTCAACAATATATACAAATGTCAGATCATTATGTTGTAATGATGTAATATAATGTTATATATTACATCATTGTAATATAATGTTATATGTCAATTACACCTCAATAAAAAAAATCATTAAGCCAAGACAACATGAGTAAATTGTGACTAGTTTTAGACCCTTCCATCCCACTCTTGAGCTTTCAATCCACCCTGACTCTCTCTTCCAGCCTCCCCAGGCCCAGAGCTCACCCCAAAGGCAAGGGGTCAGGATGGAGGGGGTATCTGGATTAAGTGCACGCCAAGGAGAGGATGAGGGTCAAAGAGAAGTGGTACATATTTGCTGGGAATTTTAAAGGGTATTTTTATTTAAAACCTTGTTTGACAAAATGATTAAGGCATCAGTTTCTATTCTGAATGTTCCGCCTTTGTGAATTTCCATGCCCCACCAACATCACCAGCACAAAACAGAATTTTGTTTGAGGAAGAAGGTTCTGAAGGGGAAGGGAGACCCAAACCAAGCCTCCTCCCACCCCAAGTTTGTCCTGATCTTGTTCCATGCTCTGTATTCAGGGCTTGGGGCAGCAGCTCTTCCCTCCAAGCTTCTGTTCACTGACCACCCTGGGCCAAAAGAGATTTGGATCCTCATGGGAGTAAACACCAGAGGCCACTGGTCCATTACCTACTGCAGCTTGAGCAGCTCAGAGTCATCCTAGGGAAGACTGGGTGCTGAGTCCTAGACGCTAAAGCACTGAGCTTGTGTGTATGCTGGTGTGTGTGTGTGTGTGTGTGTGTGTGTGTGTTTGTGTACGTGTGTTTCCTTGTATTTGTGCTGAAATGACACAGAGTGCTTTCAGACAACCTAGCTGGAGCAGAATTTTCTCTTTCAGTGCTTACAGAAACAGGGAGAGAAGCAAAAACACCAAGAGGACAACCCCCCTCTCTCTTTAGCATAGTCTCAGAGATGATCTTCCAGAAACCCTCCCTTCTGCTACTCCCTGAACAAATCATTGTGCAAAGGGCCCAGAGGCTGAGAAGATGGCTCAGAAAGCTCCATGAGAAACATCTGGGCACAACTGGCTGATTAGGGAATTGTCCCAATGGTGTTGGACAGGGTCAGAGTAGACATTTGAAAGGGGGGAGGGGTTTGATAGATTGCAGAACTCCGGAAGTCAGCACCATGCCTTTGCCTCCTGCAGTCCTCTATCTGGGTGGAGGTGTCTCCCATTCTTTCCAGGCAAAGCTGCTGAGGTTGGCCACCTTAATCATCCACCCAGATGCCTAAGATCCACGACTGGCAGCTCCACTGACCACTAATCTCATAGGAAGTTTCAGATGATGCCGGCACAGGCACTGGTCAACTGTCCTTCAAGGAAATTGAACTGATAGTTCATTGACGTGCTGTTGACACAAAAGACCATATGCTGAATGGGTCAGGATGGTCCCATAACTGAAACCTACAGAGCAGATGTCAGCCCCCCATGTCCCTGCCACCTCATTTCCCCCAAATCAAGCCCCAAAGGCAGCCTGTCTATGTCAGGAATAGGAACACCGCAAGCAGAAGAGTCAGGAAGGTGGCAGAAGCCACCTCAAGCCATGAATCCACATGCACAGGTGCCCTGGTGACACTAGTTGAGGAACTGCTGCCAAATCTCACCTTGTTGCTGAGGATCCTAAGGATTCTTGCCACCAGGCCACAGCAGTGGCAAAGGCTAGGGGGAGGCCAAGCAGTGTACACACATTTCAACTCAATGTGGGTGGGCAAGTGAGAGGCTTTCCAGAGGGCTAGAGGGTGGCTGATGACCTGCACGCTGCAAGGCATGGAGATGCTTATGAGGTGTAACACCCATGCTTCCACAGTTCATAAACCAGCCAGGCCTGAAGGCTGTTCCCATGGAGAGGTCTCAGTACCATTCCAAGCAAGGCTGCCCTTCTGGAATCAGTACACAGCCTCAGGCTGAGAGAAGGGATTGGGCACGTGTCCACTGGGATGTATGTGCTCAAATAATTTCTCAAAATACAGCTTTACATCTTTGTCTCCTCATGGAACTCTGCTCACCTGTAAAATTCTCCTACTTCCCCTTAGGAATATCTGTGGTACTACCCTTTGAGCCCATGAAGTGCTAAGGGGAGGAATGATGGGTACCCCAGATCCACGCCTCCCACTCACCTCACATAGCTTTTCTCATTAATCTCTCACTTCCCTTCCTGCCTGGGCAGCCAAATCTGAGAGACCTGGACCTCCTGCCATTTCCTGAGTCAGACCACATCCTGACACGAGGAATTGCCGTCTCTTAGGAAATGGCTGGTGACCTTCTCAGGTGCTTCAAAGGCAAAGCTCCGTGGCCCCTGCATGCAGGAAATTAGTTAATCTCACAAAGTGCCTGACTGAATTTCCCCCTGCTCTCCCAAGCATGCCCGAACATAGAACCCACCATCTACACAGGTCAGTAAAACACAGTGACTGAAGGAATAACCACTATCCTTTTTATAATATAGGATAACTGTCCAAAACACCTGTGCCTTTCCATCTGTGGTTTTCCCCAGATTAGCTCAATACTATTATTAGTGTGGGGACCATCGTGTTGGGTACAAAGAAAGTAGGGACCACAAGAAGACTCACCACTTTGGCCTCGAGTTGCTTCTAGGAGCTGGTCAGGGATGAATCCAAATGATAATAGAAAAGGGGCCAAAGTGCAGAAAATGAAGCACCATGGGGGTTATAGGAGGGGCATATGGGCTGGTTGGTTTATTAGGAAAGTTTGGGGAAGAGGCCCCAAAGGGCAAAGCGAGTGTGCCCACCCTTTGGAGCGAGACACTGTGATGGAGGGAATAGAACCTGCCATTGGACATCAGCAAAACCTGAGATCAAACCCTGTGCATACCACTCAGTAGTTAAGCAATTTTGGCCAAGTTACTTAACCTCTGTGCCTTTTCTTCATCTCTAAAGTGAGAATAATAACTCCAGCCTCACAAGGATGCTACAAGGATCAAATCAGTGAACATTTGTAAAGAACCCTGTCTGGCACACAAAAGCACGCCATGAATATTAATTTATTAATTCTGAGCATTGCACTAAAGTCATCTCAGCACTAACCCCACACAGTTTTCCTCTGTATTCCTTCTGAGCTGTTTCCTTCTGAGCTGCTGAGAAGATGGAGCAGGGAGAGGAGAGCAGAGTTCATGGTTAATATTCTAGGCCAAGCATTATTCCCCAGTGGAAAATGATAAATAGCTTTCACTTGATGTTACTCCGGAATCCTCCCCCCCAGAATCAGATATTGCAGAATTTAGAAGCAAACTGAAGTGAACATCCAGAACAGAATATACACGCACACACACACACACACGCACGCACGCACGCACGCACGCACAAACACGCATGCCCTCCCTCTTTGTAGGAAAGGTTGCCATGGAGATTAAACAGAGAAACAGCAAAGACACAGAGGAGCCACTGAAATGGCTATAATTAATTTAAAGCATTAGAAACAATTAAAATTGTATTAAAGCAAGTTCATTTGAACAAGGCGTAAATCGGGTGAGCTGATCACATCAAGCATGAACAAAATAAAGCATTGCTTTGTGGTGTTGGAACAGGCACCTTCAAAGGAGGGAAATAAATTATTGCACAGTGTTCAAGAACAATAAAATATGTAACCTAATTCATCCAATGTTTCTGAAAACAAGATGGTTCTCCAATAACTCTATTTCCTCTAGTACCTTTATGCCAGGTTCAAACACAAAGATAGAAATCTACCTCTTCTCAAACAAATGAATCCATCTCTCTTTGTTGGTCACTGTGGCCACAGACCACTCACCAGTAGAGAAGAGGAGTCAGGGGACCAGCATTGTGGAACACTTACTGGACACCAGCACTCTCTAGGCACTTAACCCCATCTTCTTCCTTTAGAACTCCCACAAAGAACACCTGAGGGGCCTGTCCTACCAACAAGGGACTCAGAAAGAGTGGTGACATATTCAAGGTGTCACGGCAATTTGGCAGCCAAATAAGCCCTTGAGCTCAGATCTGTCTGGATTCCAAAGTGCATGCACTTGCCACCACATCACACGACTTCTCATGGAAGAAACAGAAATGGGACATGGGACAAGGGGCAACCGATACCATTTTGATCACTTACTGTATGCCAAGCCCAGTGCTACACATTTTACAAACATCATCTGCTTTGATTTCCACATGGACCCTTTGTTTCTCTGAGAAGGAAACAGTAGCACTCACAAAGTTCAACTTGCCCAAGATGACATAATTAATGAGGAACAAAACCAAGATTACCCCTCAGGTCTGCTCAACTCTTTAACATCTTGGCCCTCTGCATCTGCTCCATGCTCCTCAGCCCCTATAGCATGTCTCACTGCTGCCATGTGTCCCTACCCATGTCCGATTAAGTAGCATTTGGGGGTGGCTGCAGATTTCATTTTTCCACTCAGACAACTGGGAATAGCAGAGAAAACTTTTCACAAGAGGCAAATTTCAAGGAGGATCTTCATTTAGACAAGTTAGATTTGAATGGCCAGAGCCTCTTCTTGTTCCTGAGACCAGATGAGCCTGAAATTCAGAGCTGAGATGGGAGAACCTCAAGACAAGGACATACACAATGGGTATTTGCACAAGGCAGCCTGAGGCCCCAAGGGTAGCAGCAGACCCACTTGTCCAGGGACAGGCCTGTGGTGCCAAGTGTCAAATCCAATGGTGAAGAAAGAACAGAAGTAGGAAAGGAAGTGAGATCATCAGGAGGCACAGCAAATGTAGGACAGAACTGGGAAGTAGAGATCTAATGCAATGAGAGAGTGTATTGTGTGGTCTCTCTCTTCCTTGGTGTCTAACTTGTGTGTTCCAGGGACAGGTGGATGGCTCCAGGGAGCTCATCAGAAGGTACCAGCCAAACACTAGCCAGGACTCTGCAGCACAGTCATATGTGTTGTTACAGTATTGAGAGATGTCATACTGGTTACACCCAGTTCCCTGAACCTCACAAGGGTTCCCATCACTTTGTCTACCCCAACCCTCCTCCAAGATGCTCCAGGGCTCCCCACTTACGAGCAGCTACAAAGAAGACACCTGTTCCAATGCCCCAGCATTGCTGTGATTTACCAGCCTGGGCCACTATAGTGGGTCAATATTTGTGTATGTCACCCCTTGCACTATGATGAGGACTTACAAAAGAGGCACACTGAATCCTGACTACAGCCATAAGATGGATAATGTGATCTCAATTTTACTGGCACTGGCTTTGGGAATTTAAGCAATTGTCCAAGAGAAGTGGCCATGGAAGACTGGACTAAGAAGCTGGCATAAGCTGAGGGGAGAACCAGGAAGACTAATGGCTGGTATCTGCTCTCTCACACCTCAAGGAACTGAGCTTGGAATTACTTCCTATGAGGAGAAATTCCATGGGTCACAGGGAGAATGCTAGATCATAAGCTGCCTACAAAGAGGCCATCTAACTAGGTGTTTAATTAGCCCACTCCTTGGATACATTAAATACAGATGGCCATATAAGAGGGAGATTTATTGATCAAATGAAAAATCAGATGAATGATAGAAGTTGCAGGAGCACCCACGGCAACCTCCTGCCTGTGATTCCAGAAGGGAAATAAAAGGATAATAAATGGCCTCCACCCCACCTGACAAGGAATATAAAAGGCCCGTGTGGACAACTCAGGTCTCCAGAAATTTATTCCTCCATGTAATTCATTAGTGTACACGAATGCGGTACAAAAGCAATGTGTATTTCAGGTTTTATTTCCCAGAGAATAATTTCCTTTGCCCTCATAAACTATAGCAAAATATCTAGACCACCCACTGAAGAACAGTCTGAGCTGGGCAAAGTTGAAGCAGAAAAGAAACAAGCTACACCTCACAATGTGGAAAGCAGGGTCAAGAAGGAAGAAGAGGGTGATTCATTCATTCTTTCAGCAAATATTTAATGAGCACCTACACTATGTGCCAGACACTGTTCTAGGCACTGGGGATATGGAAGTGAATAAGAGAGAGAGAGAGAGAGAGAGAGAGAGAGAGAGAGAGAGAGAGAATCCCTGCCCTCGTGGAACTTCTAATCTAGTGTGGGAAGCAAACAATTTTAAAATATATAATATGACATCAGACCATAAATAGTAGAACAAGTGGAAGGATTCTGAGGCCAGATGGGTGACAGAGGCAGGTTCTGAACCCAGGTCTCCTGCCTTTAACCTACTGCGCTGTGTTGCCTCTCTGCAGTAGTCTAGGTGAGAGACCATGGCAGCTTGGACAGCGATAGGGGCCCACAGAGGTGGTGAGAAATGGTTGGATCCTGGTTATATTTTTAGATCAGTGCTGACAAGATTAGCATCTTAATTAAACTGGATGGGAGAGGAGAAGAAAATACAGTTTGAGACCATTGCTTTGAAAGTACTGATTTCAAAGCTGTAGGAAGAGCCAACCACAACCTCTCACTCTGTGGTTCATTGACTTAGAGACTCAGCAGAGGTTTTCACAAACACAGATTCTAGAACTTCACTCTGCAGGCCTTGAAGGAGACATTCCAGATGTGGGCCCAGGAACCTGCATCTTCAAAGAACTTCCCAGGTGATATAGAGGCAACTGGTCCCTGGGCTAACACTGAGGGGCCCTGCTCTTGGCCTTACGTCCTGACTCTTATAATGTGAGTGCAGGGAACACCTGAGAGGGGACAGTGCCAACTCAGCTGCAAATGAAGACTTTAAGGCCTGAGAAGGACGTGTCACACCCAGTCCATGAGGAGTGGCACTGGGGAAAGAATCTCCATCTTCTGACTCCTGGGCAGAGCTCTGTGCCCTAGTCCAAGATGACATGTTCGGTCAGCACCATGCTGCTTACCTGCGTCACTCCCTGCAAGGACAAGTAAAGGACCCTGAATGACCTCTGTGGGTTTAGAAGATGTGGGTTCAGGCCCTGATTCTGCAACCCACCAACTGAGAGATCCAGGGAAAGTCACCCTACCTCTTTGCACTTCAATTTTCTGGTTTGTAGAATGGGAACTTCAAGTCCTTACACTATTGTTATTTGAGTAAATGAAACAATACATGTGAAATGCTTGGCAAGACTTTAATGGTAGTTACTCTTTGTGGTTTTATTACAATTCACCCAAATTTCCTGGCTCCTGATATAGTGTGTTTCTCCTACAGCATGTTCATTAGGATTTTGATGCCCATGTGCCTCCAAGATCAAATGAAGTTACTCCAGGAGGAAGGAGCAGCTCTATGTGTTGCAAACCAACGCCTAAGGGCCTCGGAGAGGATCAGCAGGACAGCCCAGCCCTAGGAGCAGGTGCAAAGTTGGGAGGGAGGGAAGGGGCAATGAAGTGCACACACTCCAGCCCTGCTGCCAGTCCCCTGAGGATAGGTAACCATGGGGGAAGGTGCTACGTAGCCTGTGTCCTCAGGTGGCTGAGCCACAATAACCAGTAATATCCATATAACAACTTGCACGTGGCAAATGCTTTCAATGGATTGTTTCACTTGAGCCTCAAAACAACTCTATCCAGTAGCTGTTCTTACTGCATCATCTCCAATTTTAGAAAAGGAAAAATTGAGGCTTAGTCACACCATTTGCCCAGGTAACACATTAATAAGCAATAGGTCTGATTTTCGACTCACGATCTCACTCCCATCTAGACCAGTGTTATCTGACAGAAAAAGAATGTGAGCTACTTATGTGGTTTTCAGTTTTCTGATAACCACATTTTTAAGAAGTAAGAAGGAACACGTCATTCATTTTAATCATATGTTTTATTTAGCCCAGTACACTCAAAATACTATCATTTTAACATATGCTCAATATAAAACATTTAAATGGAAAGTCTTTCTTTATTTTTTATATGGTCTTTGAAATCCAATGTCCATTTTACACTTACAGCACATCTCATTTACTAGGCACATTTCAAGTGCTTAAGGGCCACATGTGGCTAATCGTGACTGGCTATCACCAGGGATCAGACCAGGGATCAACAAAATCCTTCTGCAAAGGATTAGGTAAATGTCTTGGGTCTTACAGGCCACACTCACACTCGGCTGCATATTCTTTTTCTTTTCTTTCCTTTTCCTTTTACAACCCTTTAAAAATGTAAAATCCAAACTTACCTGATAGCCTGTAGGAAAATGGGCCACAGATGAGATTTGGCCTGTGACTTGGGATCTCCCTACTCCTGCTCCAGACTGTAAGCTCACAGAGGGCAGGAATGTGCACACTCCCGTAGCCTCTAGCTGTGCCTGGAATAGAGCAGGCCCTCAGTATGGAAGGGAATTTAACTGAGGCAAGTCAGACAGGATTTATAATTGCCACTTGATTTATGGCAAAAGTGAAATCAGAGAGTCAAAGCAACTTACCCGAAGTTACATAGTTACCTCCAAACCCAAAGCTGTGTGACTTCCAGCCCGCCGCTCTTTCCTCCGGTCATGTTCCCAACTCGTGATGACACCTGTTCTGTAGCTACATTGACAGTCACTCTGATCCCAGTTCTTCCATCTCTTTGCCTCTGGATTTGATCTCAGGTTCCCAGACCACCTGCTCCCCAGTGGCCTGGCAGAGAGGAGGAGTGGAGGGGTCCTGCACATCTTAGGAGATGCTGGCGGAGCTCCAGCAGGTAACATCGTTCATGATGAAGAACCCATGTCGTGTTTCAGGATCTCTCCAGAAATGACTGCTCTTATACGGTTAGAGGAAATGCATTTCTATCCTCCTTTGTGCCTAAAAGAATCTGCCTCCTTCACAAAGAAGGGAGAGAACCAGTTATAATTACACACCATGCACTGGGGAGCATGAAAGTGACATGTAGTAACACAAGCCTCAGATACGTGGTGGCTGCAGTAACCATTATGCAATTGCTGTGGCATCGATCCCAACATTAACACCAAAAAACAGAGACAGTATGGAAGTTCTCCAAGAAGCTGCCCCAACCTGAGAGTAAAATGGAACTCAAAACCTCTCTTAGAGACAACTCTCCCTTCTTTTCTGTCTTTTCTGTCTGAACAGTTTTTCCAGAGCCCAGGGAACCAGGGAGCAGACGAGCAGGTGGGGATGGAGATACCAGAAAGTCCTCTGAGGGGGCAGTCGGCGTCCCAGTCCCTCAGGTCTACCCCATGACAGTGGTGAATTGGGGGGATTGTAAGTTCAGTGTTGCTGGATCACAGAAGGCAAGGAGCAGGCCTTGAGGTTAAGGGCCAGTCTTGCCTGGAGGCAATGCACAGTCAGTAGAGGGCTTTATGATGAGAAGGAGCAGGGCCATTTTGCTTTTTGGCAAGAAGCAGAGAGGCAGAGAGAGGAAGACAACTGCCCAGGTGAGGCAGTGAGATGGAAAAAAGTGGGCAGGTTCAAGAGGTGTTTAAGAGGTATTTAAGACACAGAGCTGAGAGGACTTGATGCTGATAGGATGTTGTTGAGTCAAGGAAGATCCCAGGCTTCTGGGAGGTCGGGATAGTGAACCCTGGAAGGAGGGAAGACAATGTGTCTGAGTGTTGGGGGCATCAATCATAAGGAAGATTATAACAGAAGGTGGAAATATGGCTCAGAAGAAAGCTGGGGTGAAGATACAGAAATGTACATCACCTGCATCCAGAAAGTGCTGGACTACAGATGGGGATGAGCTGCCTGGGGAGGAGAAATAGAGCAGTTGGAAAGACCAGGGACACACAGGGTAAAGGGCAGAGCCTCCGACAATAGAGATAGAGGGACAATCAGAGAAAACAAAGGAGAAACAAAGAAGAGGGGGTCTTAGAAACCAAAGAAGAGGAATTTGGGAGGTACACAGCCATATCTGATGCCAAAGCAAGAAGAAATGAGATTCTCTTATTCATTCTATAAAGACTTACTGAACACCTGCAACGTGCCTGGCACTATTCTAGGTACAGAAGATACAGTAGTGACATGAATATAATAGACAAAATTGCCTAACCCTGTGGGAATTTCATGTTACTTGAAGATAGAATTTAACTAAAAATAAGTGAATTTATTTGGTATAGGTAGTGGGTTGAACAGTAGTCCCCAAAAATATGTCCAAGTCCTAACCTGTTACCATGAATGTGATCTTATTTGGAAATAGAGTATTCATGGATATAATTAAGTTAATGATCTCAAGATAAAACCATCCTGGATTTTAGTGGGCCATAAATCTGATGACTGATATCCTTATAAGAAAAATGGAAAAGGATACTAGAGACAGACACACAGGGGAGAAGACCACATATAGAAGGAGGCAGAGACTGGACCGATGCATTTACAAACCAGGAAACTAGAAGACAATCTTGGAACAGATTCCCTTGTATCTTCAAATCTGTCTCTCCTTCTAAGAATACCACTCACTGGATTTAGAGTTCATCCTAATCCAGTATGACATCATCTTAACCTGATCACACCTGAGTGACCCAATTTCCCAGTAAGGTCACATTCTCAGGAGCTGAGGTTTAGGACTTCAACATATATTTTGTGTATGGGGGGGGGATATGATTCAACCCACAACAAACACCATGTAATTAATGAATGCAGAAAACACATTTGAAAAATTCAACATCCACTCATGATAAAAACTCTCAGCCAACTGGAAATGAAAGCAACTTTTCTCAGCCAGACAAAAGACAACTACATATCTAACTAATATCATCCTTAATGGGGAAATACTGAATACTTTCTCCCTGAGACAGGGAACAAAGCAAGGATGGCCACTCTTGCTATTTCTGTTCATCATCACACTGGAAGTCTTAGCCAGTGAAATGCATGAATGAATGAAGGAGTGAACAAAGATCGGTAAGGAAGAATAAACTGCTTCTATTTGTGGACAACATGACTGTCCACATAGGAAATGCCAAAGAATCTACAAAAACTTACTTAAATCAATAGTGAGTTTAGCAGCATCACAGGAAATAAAGTCAATTATAAAAAAAAAGTAGTTGCATTTGCATTTATTATCAACAAATAATTAGAAATTGAAATTTACAAAAATACCATTTATAATAGCACCCTAAAACCATGAAATACTTAAGTATAAGATTAACAAAATGTGCAGGATTGGTATACTGAAAACTGGAAAACACAAATGAAAGAAATTTTAATTCATTTTATTTTTTTGGAAAGAAATTTTTAAAGATATAAATTAATGTAGTGGTATATTATTCATGGGCTTGAATACTTGGTGTTGTTACGATACCAGTTTTCCCCAGAGTGAGCTACAGATTCGCCACAGTTTCACCCAACATTCCTGTAGGAATTTCTGTGGAATCAATACAGTGATTCTAAAAGTTTTTATGGAAAGACAAAGGAAATAAAATGGGCAGAACAATTCTGAAGGACTACAAAGTCTGAGGAATCACACTACCTGATTTTAAGAGTAAATATAACGCTTCAGTCATCCAGACACTGGTGTTAGGAAACAGGGTAGACATAGCACTGTGCCGGAGCCAGCTCATACCAGCTCATGAGAACCAAATGTTAAATTTTTAGGAGTTTTACAGGTTGACTGATGTCAGATTGGTTGCTTGAAATTGTCTCCTGTGACCATATTTTTTAAAAAAAAGAAACCATGGGCGCCTGGGTGGCTCAGAGGTTTAAGCCTCTGCCTTAACCAGCTCATGAGAACCAAATGTTAAATTTTTAGGAGTTTTACAGGTTGACTGATGTCAGATTGGTTGCTTGAAATTGTCTCCTGTGACCATATTTTTAAAAAAAAGAAACCATGGGCACCTGGGTGGCTCAGAGGTTTAAGCCTCTGCCTTAGGCTCAGGTCATGATCTCAGCGTCCTGAGGGCTCTCTGCTCAGCGGGGAGTCTGTTTCTCCCTCTTTCTCTGCCTGCATCTCTGCCTATTTGTGATCTCTCTCTCCATCAAATAAATAAATAAAATCTTTTAAAAAAGAAAGGAAGGAAGAAAGAAAGAAAGAAAGAAAGAAAGAAAGAAAGAAAGAAAGAAAGAAACCAACCAGCAAGCTCTACAAATCAGGACTTCCCTTATACCTCCCCCCAAGAGCCAGTTCTCAAACATTACCAGCCTGCCTCTAGATCTGGATCAAGGGAACAGAACATTCAGATGCTGACCCACATAGAGTTGGGTAATTTATTTTCAAATAAGGTACAAGGGCAATGCAATGGAGAAAAGATCACCTTTTCCCACCAACAGTGCTGGAACAATTGGGACCTTCACATACAAAAACAAACAAATCCTGGGGCACCTAGGCAGCTCAGTCACTTAAGCAGCTGCGTTCAGCTCAGGTATGATCCCAGGGTCCTGGGATCGAGCCCCACACTGGGTTCCTTGCTCAGCAGGGGAGTCTGGTTCTCCCACTGCCTGCAGCTCCCCATTTGTGCTCTATCAAATAAATCTTAAAAAAAAAACAATAAAAATAAAAAATCTCTATTTCTTGCATCTTATATAAAAATTAACTCAAAATGGATCATAGACCTAGATTAAACTTTAAAACTATGAAACTATAAGATGAAAATATAGGAGGAAATCTTTGTGAATTGGGGGCTAGGCAAATATTTCTTAGCTAGGATAGCAGAATGATAAATAAGTCCTCCAAAAGGAAGAATTTCTGCTCTTCATAAGACTGTTATGAGAAAGAAAAGACATGCCACAGACTAGACGAAAATATTTACAAATCACATATCTGATAAAGGTAATACAGAATATATAAAGGATCCTCAAAGCACAGAAATAAGAAAGCAAACCAAGTTTTTAAAGGGGTGCAAGAATTGAACAGACACTTTGCATAGCAGTAAGTACACAGTAAGATGTTCGACATCATTAGCCACTAGGAAAATACAAATTAAAACCACAATGAGATACCACAACACATCTACTAAGATGTGTTGAAAT
>PITA01019379.1:26961-37970 GCA_004023965.1 Spilogale gracilis | reverse complement strand
TGCAGGTGGGATGAGCGGAGTGTGGCGGACAGAGGGATAGGCAGCGTGATGGCGGCAGGCGGTCAACTGATGCCACCAGGAGGGCACGGCTGTGGTGAGAAGGCATGTGGGCTCAGAAGCAGAGATCCCAGCATGCGGCATTAAGGATTGCGGACAATATTTGGGGGCCAGCAAGGAGTTCTTGGAGGATTTTCAGAAGCTGGGGGCCAGGGCGTGATGGGTGATTTGGAAAGAGTATTTGGAGGCAAGGTTAGGACGGGCTGGAGAGACCAGGCCCTGGCTGGGGAGGCTGCTGGGAGGCAGGCAGCCCAGCTCAGGGGGTGCGAGGGGCCTCGGGCAGCGGCACCCCTGCCCCGGGCTGAGCCTGTCCCGCCCATGCAGGGAGGCGTCCTGGCTTAGAGCTCCGCTAATGAGCACTGTGAGGCCAGGGGTATAGACTCCACTGGCCACCCGGGGCCCTGGGCCATCCCCCGGCCTCTGTTTTAAGCTCCCACTAAGTGCAGCTGGGCCTCGGGCCCGGAGGTCCAGGTGCCGGGGACCCGGGCATCCAGCACGGGGGGGCCGGCAGGGGATTTGGTCAAGGGGGGGACATGGGGAGCACAGAGTTTAGATGAATTGTTTGGCTCTCATTTTCAAATAATTTCAGAATTACAGAAAGTGTTGGAAAAGTACTACAAACATGTCCTGTATGCCCCCTTCCACCGCCCTTCCCAAATGCTAACCTGTGCCTAAACACAGAAGGGCAATCAAACCAGGAAGTGGACGTTTACCCAACACTACAAAGTACTCATCTTACTCAGGTCTCATCAGTTTCCCACTAGCACGCTATGTGTCCCTCCCTGCAGGGCTACCCTGCGCGGAAAGCCACGAGGGACCCCCAGAAGCAGGGCCCAGGTGTGTCCCCCCAGGGGCTCTGCCTGCTTCCCTTCCATGTTCCCTGCTTTCTCATTTGGTTTCTCCGGCAAGTTAGAGCCCCAGGTGCCAGAGGGAGAGATGTGAGGGCAGGAGCCACGGGGGTGGGGGGCGAGTACCTCCCCGCCTCCCCGCCTCCCCGCCCCCCACCTCCCACCTCCCTGGCCCTGGGCCCCTCCAGGAGCACCAAGACGCAGAACGGAGGAACCCTCATTGGTTCCTGGGTCTTTGAAGGCAGCTGAGTATTCCTAGGAAAGCGTGTTCTTGTAACCAGCGTGGGAATTGTGTTGCTTTTCCCGGCAGGAAGGGAAAGAGTTTGCAGAGAGCAAGAAACTGCTGTTCATGGAGGCCTCGGCCAAACTAAACCACCAGGTGACTGAGGTCTTCAGTGCCGTAGGTGAGTGGTGGGGCCTCCAGGAGAGGCAGGATGGGGGGGGGGGTGCGGTCAGCTCTGGCTTCGCTTCTTGGCTTTTGTTTCTGGTGTCCTGGGACCCAACAGAGTGTCTCTGGGAGGTGAGCAGGATTGCCAGGGACCCGAACTTTGTAGCTCTGGGTAAACATCAGGGATGGTGGGGACCTGGGACAGCCTGGTGTGCACCCTCCCAGACCACTGTCCTCTGCCCTTTGCAGCCCGGGAGCTCCTGCAGAGAGAAGAGAGGAAGGAGCCCCGGGCGCAGCGGGGAGACTCGGCGCTGGCTGTGAACGGGGCACCTGCCAGGCAGGCCCGTTGCTGCCCCCACTAACAGCACCCCAGGGCCCGAGCTGCTCTGCAGGGGAGCCGCTGCCTCCTCCACAGATCTGAGTCGCCGTCAAGCGGGCTTGTTCCTTGAGTCCTCAAGGTTTTGGAAGTTGGCATCCCAGAGCATTCTCACTTCCCAAAGCCGGCGGGCATCGTTCAGGAGAGGATATGGGGCCAAAGGCGTCGTACAGGAGATGTTCACCTTTTCGTGTTTGTGGGCCCTACTCCTGGGCTCCCAGAGAAGCTGTGGTTTAATATTTACCAAGGTCCACGTGACTCTGCAAAACCTTTTCAAAGCATGGACTGCATTTCTACCCAAGCACACATTGTACGTCGGCTTCATGGGAAAAAATAACCCACAAGGAGCATTCTAAACATGCAGAAAACATCTCCCTGGCTCCTGTAAGGTTTAAGTCCTATAACCTGGCACACACACACTAAAAACACAAGATAAAAATCTGTAACTTTCTGGAAAGTCCTTTGTCGCCATGATTTGTGACTCTTTATGCAAAAGACACATATGAATGTGTGCCGAACGTTCGTTCCTGAGAGCGTGCGCTCCTTCATGAACGGTGTGTCCCTGGGCAGCTGTCTTCACTTGGGCTCCAAGAAAATGCTTTTCCTTTTCTCTTTAATATTTTAGGAAAGATTTGTTCGATTTGCGTTGATGGGAGGGACCAAGGACACCTCCCCCCCGACACTGATGCCCGATGCCCGGGCCAGGTGTGCCCGCCCCGGCCCGCGCTTCACTGTCCATCTGGGGCTGGCCCCACCGGCTCTGGGAGCGGGAGAGGTGGGGACAGGCCCGCACGGAGGTGACAGTGCTGGGAGATCATGGGGCTGTGCCCACTTCCTGCATCTTGGGGCAGTGGCCCCTGGAGGGACAGCATCTAAACGGGGCAGCTGGGGCAGGGTTGGGATTGGGGGGCCAGGCCCCTCACCCTGTCTTCTCCTGGCTCTGAGTTCAGCCGGTGATGCTTGTGCCCAGGCAGCCGAGGACCCAGACTTTGCGCCCGTGGTGTGAGTGGGACCGCGTCATGTCTGCAGGCATGAAGTATCTATCTCTAGCCTGCTATTAGGAGTTGGCAAGGCTGGGGGCTGTGATGGCGCGAGTCCCAGGAGGGCTTGTCCTGAGCGAATGAGGAGGCAGGCCCAGGCGCCGGCTGTGGCTCAGGCCCATGGGACATGTCTGCAGGGGTGACATGTCGTGCATTCGCCCTGTTACTGCCTGCCTTTAGCGGGAGGCCCAGGTGGTCATTTTGGGAGCTAAACCCTGATGTCAAGGTGAGGGTATTTCAGAGGGCGCTCTACCTTGTGAGGGGGTTGGTTTTCATCCTTGCCCCTGGGACTGGGGGGAGCAAGTCTGAAATTCTCAATACTAAGACACGGCTGTCCTCCCGAAAAGACTGGCTTCGCTGCATGGACTATAGGGTCGACAGCCGGACCCCGGGAAAGCACCCTTCACGCTGACTCTGAACTCGACACCCATGAAGGGTGTGCTGGCATTTCTAGGGGCTCCTCTGGACTAGATCTCTGTTTGCATCCACCCTGCAGGGGCCCATCATCCCAGTCGTGGGCCTGGACCCAGCGACTGGGGAGCCCTGAACTGACCAGGGCACACCCCAGCATTGGCCAGGACCCGTCCAGCGGGGCTCGCCTCAGTGTGGCTGTGTCCCGCCAAAGAATCAGGGCTCCCCACAAAGCTCCCTCCTGTGTTCTGGCCGCTGGTCCCTCCCTCAGCCAGCAGACCTGGGGCCCCCTGCATTCCAGCCTCAGGGATGGGCCCTGGAGGGAGCTCGGCCTGGGCAGACCGAGGCGGCGGGGACAGCCCGGGATCCGGACCTTGCTGATGAATGTCCTCAAGATTCTCGTGTGTCTTTCCAGATAAATGCAGATTTCACAAGGCTTCTCTTGTCAGGATGTCTGAGAAAAGCTAAAGGATAAATACAGAGATAAAAGCATCTGAGAGGGCCTTCCACCCAGATTTCCACTCGCGCTATTTTGTTTCTTAAACCATTTCGTCGGTGACGGTTTCCGACTGTAGTCGAGTCGCACAGTGTTTCACGATGATTCCCACGTAGATGAAGTACGTAGGGGTGAGTCCCTGGGCGCCAGGCTGTCTTGTGCCCCCTTCACCTCTCAGCGGCAGCAGGCCTGGGGACCCCGGCGCCCACCTGGTGGGACCCACCTTGGAGGCGGCAGGAGACGGCCGCCAGGTGGCGCTCCAGCGTCGCGCAGGACCGACCGAGAGGCTCAGGGGCACCGCGTTCACTTTCGCTCTGCTAAAAGCCAGGCTTTCAGAGAATTTCCGATGGGCTGGTTGATACAACAGGAAGTAGGGAAATAAAGATGATGTGTGTAGGATGCCCACGTGCCTATTTCCTGTGCTAGAATTTATCATTAAAACATATCCTTGGATTTCCACCAGGCCTCCTTCCACCGCGCCCCTAGACTGGGTGCCTGTGCTTCTGGGGCTCAGGTTTCCCGTTGTCGCCCAGGATGGGATCGCCCCCCCCAGTCCCCCGCCCCACCAGGCACGTGCTCACTGCCCTGGAATCGCCTGGGAGCCTCCGCCGGCTGCACCCCCGCCCCACCGGCCTGCTGCCATCGGTCTGCAGGGCAGCTTGGGCCCCGGGTGTTTCCAGCTGTCCCTGGTGAACCTGATACTCTGGCAAGGTGGGCGGCGGCCCCGAGGCCACAGGTTCTGCTCTTCCTTCTGGGGGCTGCTGGCCACATCGGACACACGCCAAGTGCTCGACCAATGTGTGTCCGGCAAGAGGAGAGAAACTGTTTCTTCCCCTGAGACCTCTCCAAGCCAGCCTCCACCACAATGGACAGGTGTTTCTGGAAGGTTCTCTGGGCCATGCTTTGTCCACCTCATCTCAGTTCCACCCTGGAAGTGTGATGGGGGGGGGGGCGGGTAGTGGACGTAGAGCACTCACAGAGATGCATTCCCCGTGAAGACTCCTGGGACCATGACTTCCAGGTCTGCTCGGGTCAGCCTGGGAGGCCCTTGTCCTACCTGCCCCCGGGAAGCAGTTCCAGCCCTGCTCAGCCTGAGTTTGCACCTGGGTCCTCTCTGGGGCTGAGGGAGGTGTGTGGTCCCCTGTAGGTGGTGAGGGCAGGGGGCTCCGAGGGTCGAGAAGGGGCCCCTCGGAGGAACCTCGCTGACCTGTCTGTGACTATACCCCTTCCCTCTCTCCTGCTTCTGCGGGAGGTGACTCCTCCAACCCCGCTGGAAGGGTCCCCTTCTTCATCCTGGCAGAAAGAAAACCGCCAGGCCCAAGGAGCTGCTGAAGTTTAGGTGGCAGTTAAAGCCAGATTTAATACTCAGCCCCTGGTGGTGGGCACTGAGGGCACAAATTGTACGGAGCACTGGGTGTGGGGCATCAACAATGAATCTTGGAACACTGAAAAAATGAAATAAATGATTATTAAAAAAGAAAAGAGGGGCACCTGGGTGGCTCAGTTGGTTAAGCGACTGCCTTCGGCTCAGGTCATGATCCCAGAGACCCGGGATCGAGTCCCATATCAGGCTCCCTGCTCGGCGGGAAGCCTGCTTCTCCCTCATTCCCCCTGCTTGTGTTCCCTCTCTGGCTGTATTTCTCTCTGCCAAATAAATAAATCTTTAAAAAATCTTTAAAAATCTTTAAATCTTAAAAAGAAAAGAAAAGAAAAGAAAAGAAAAGAAAAGAAAAGAAAAGAAAATACTCAACCTGCTCTGGAATGTGACCTCGAACCTGCAGTACTGGAATTTCCTGGAGGCAAATCCTCAGGAAGACCTTCTCCCCTTCCCAGGGCCCCCGGGCCTAAACAAGGCTAATGACTTCATGAGACAGAAGGAGCCTTCTCTCTGCCTTTCAAGCCCTTTCCTCTTCTGCACCTGGACAGCCTCTCTCTACAGCCTAGACTGGAGGCTGCCCCATTCACGAGTCGCTGAAGAAAGC
Source organism: Spilogale gracilis (assembly GCA_004023965.1). NCBI lineage: Eukaryota > Metazoa > Chordata > Mammalia > Carnivora > Mephitidae > Spilogale > Spilogale gracilis. The sequence goes on along the minus strand of PITA01019379.1, from coordinate 32,372 downwards.
CAATTACATCTTCAAATGTTTGCATTTTTTTTTAACAGCCCAGAGGGCCTGACTCAGGGATCCATTCTTCTTTTAAAATTTATTCCCAGGGTGCCTAGGTGGCTCAGTCCATTGAGCCATCTGTGTCTGACTCTCGATCTCAGCTCAGGTTTTGATCTCAGAGTTCAGGGTCTGCGTCGGGCTCCAGGCTGGGTATGGAGACTGTTAAAATTTTTTTTTTATCCTACTGGCCAAATTGAGGACAATCTGAGCACCCAAAATTATTTGTAAGTGCTGAACAGAGAGAAAGAGAGAGGGAGAGAGAGAGAGAGAGAGAGAGAGAGAGAGAGAGAGAGAGAGAGAGAGAGAGAGACATCCTTTAGAAGAACCCAGGTAATAAATATGGAAGCAATTGGAGCATCTCCCTTGTGCAACCCACTGGTGAGGTCATGGGCTCCCAGAAGGGATGTTCAGTGGGGGCTTAGATCCCAGGCTGGAGGCTCTGGGTAAACTGGTCGCTGCCTCAAGCACACAGTGAGCGACAGGAAGGCCCCTTACAGAGAACCTCCTCTACGGGAGGGTCGGCCACAGCACCTGTCTGGGCGGGGCCGGGCTGTCCATCAGATGATGTCAGGGCGGGGCCGGGCTGTCCATCAGATGATGTCAGGGCGGGGCCGGCTGTCCATCAGATGATGTACGGTACAAGGGAGGCAGAGCCCTGGTGTCCCTGAATCGGCCTGCCTGTCCCTCTCAGACCCCAGGAAATGCGGGGACAGAAGAGCAGCAAGGTAACAACCCTCCCAGGGGAACAATCCACACATCACACCCCGGAGCATTTCACAGGATGACACGTCTGGGCTCTTGACAAGATGAGGTCAGGGAGGAATGAGCAATGCCTAGCAGCAAGAGTGAATTTAGATTGCAACCTGGTTTCAAAAACAAAAACAAAAACAAAAATGAAAGAAAATGAGACAGCCAGGAATTTCTGGCCTTACTTGGGGGTTTTTGAATACAAACTAGAAACTAGATATTAGGGAATTATTCAAAAATGACTTAGGCACAATAACTTTATGGTTATGCAGGAGACTGTGTTTATTTTGAGGAGGAACATGTGGAAACATCTACAGGAAATATCACGATGTCTACAACTCACTTTCAAGTGGGAGGGGGAGGGGGAGAGAGAGAGAGAGAGAGAGAGAGAGAGAGAGAGAGGTGGTCAGAATGGTTGAATCTAAGTGGAGGGGACATGGATGCTCATGACCACGTTTTGAACTTTCTTGTGTGTTTGAAAACTTCCACGACAAGTTGTAGGAAACCTGAAGCCTCCCGCCCCTTCATCCCTCTGGGGCACAGAAGCCGTAGCAGCGTCGGGGGCTGCCCAGCCTCACGCCGGTGTGTGGTCCTGTCTGAGCTTCACCCTGAGCTGTGAGCTCTTTTCTAAAAGACTGTGCAGTTTAGCGGTGTTCGCCCATTTAGAGGGCTCTGCTCCCACCACCTGAGTCAGGTTCCAAGGCGTTTTCATCCATTAACTAGTCATCCACACAACCGGCAATGTCTCTCGTCTGTGAATTTTGTATACATTGGGTCATGCGGTGTGTGGGCTGCTGTGTCTGGCTTTTTCCACTTAGGATCATGTTTTCAAGAACCTAGGCTGGAGCACTCAGTCCAACTCGGTTCCTGTTTATGGTCGAATCGTAATCGATGGCGTGGCTGGACCACGTTCTGTCTACCTGGTCATCTGTAGCTGGGTATTTGGTGTTTCTACCTTTCTGCCTCTTGTGAATTGTGTTGCTGTGAACGTTTCCGTGTAAATATTTGTTTGAACCCCTATTCTCACTTCTTTTGGGGATGTATCCGGGAGTGCCGTGGGCCATATGGTGACTCGATGTGTAACTTTCTGAGGACGTGCCACACTGTTCTTCCAGGCCTGGGCCAGCACCTGCCCGCCCTGGGTGCGGTCTTTGTCCCTCCTGTCCCTGCTCTCACTCCCCCCTGGGGAGATGCCCACGTAGCAGGGGTTCTTCCCTGGGACAGCTGACCTCTGCCCTCCCTGGGCCTCCCCTTGGCTGGGGAGGTGGGGCAGCTCAGCATCCTCTTCATGTCAGGGGAGCCACGGACTCCCCTCCCCTTCCTTGAACTGGAGCAGGGACAGCTGGGGTCTGGGGTCTTTAAGGCCTGCTCTGGGGCCTCCTGAGTGTGGCCCGACCGAAGTCCTGTAGTCAGGAAAGCCTCCCAAGACCCTGGGAGCAGGGAGCAGGAAGAAGCCCATGTGCTTTGGGTATGGAGTTGGGTAAGTCTGTGCAGTTGGGTAAGTCTGCCCCCACCGCCCTCCTTCCTGCACACGGGGTTGACGCGGGCCTTGGGGAAGGGGTCTACACTGAACACACACACCGTGCTGGCCTGCAAACAGGTGTTATGCCTTCCTAAGCTGTGGAACGGGATGGGCATTACTGTCCCTGGGTGTTCATATGTGGAAACTGAGTCTTAGAGTGAAGGGCGGGGCTCAATTGTCCAGTCGGAGGCAGGACATTTGGACATCTTGGTGCAGTTCCCAACAGGTGGTAAAGGGACACACCGTGGTCCATTTAGGTTCAAGTCTCCTGCTACTGATTAGAAACAAGCAGCTCATTCTTCTCTTTCTTTTATTTATTTTTATTTTTTATTTATTTGACAGAGAGAAACACAGCCAGAGAGGGAACACAAGCAAGGGGAATGAGAGAGGGAGAAGCAGGCCTCCCACCGAGCAGGGAGCCCGACATGGGACTCGATCCCGGGTCTCCGGGATCATGACCCGAGCCGAAGGCAGTCGCTCAACCAACTGAGCCACCCAGGCGCCCCTCATTCTTCTCTTTCACCTCGGAGTACCTCCCAGAAAGGAGGTGAAAGGGACTGGACTCGGGAAGGGACAGGTCAGGCTGAGTGGCTGTGCTGCCCTCCCCCGGCGCTGCCTGCATGGCGTGGCGCAGTGCACAGCCTGGGCAGCCACTCAGATCAGCCTTGGTGGAGGGAGCACATGCAATGGGTTGCAGGTGACCCCAGGAGGCCCGAGCTCCGCTACTCAGTGCGGGGTGCCCTTGGGCAAGTCACGGCATCTCTGGGCTCTGGCATCCTTCCAAGGTAACACTGGTGAGGAGAAACAGCTCCCACGTGGCCACCACAAAGACACACTGAAGCAAGGACAACTGCTTTTATTGGGATTGAAGGGGAAGTGGCTTGCGGAGCGGAGGATGCTGGGGGATGGCTCCTGGAGCGATTCCTGTGTGGGCTGGGTTGTCACCCATCCTGGGCGGGCTGGGCACCGCCTCGCAGGGGGAAGAAGGCCGGCTGTCTCCAGAGGCTCGGCTTCGCCACGCCCCCCAGGGCTGCTCTCCTCCGGCCGAAGCGTCCCACAGGCCTGATTCTGCGGCCGGTGTACCAGGCGGGATCGATATCAGGGGCTGGGGAGGAAAGGGCGAGGGCCGGCCATGGGTGTGGGCAGCGTGTCCCCTGGCACGAGTGCGCCGTGTGCTCCCGCAGGTGGCTGGGCCCAGTGCACAGGTGCAGTGCTCTCCACAGGGCTCCCCAGCTCAGGGCTGTTCACTTGCCCAGGCCATGCTGGGGCCCTCCTGCGCACAGGGACACCCAGAGGGCGTGGTGAGGCCAGTGCTGGGCAATGGGGAGCTTTGGGAAAAGGGAATTCAAACTCACCAGCAATCTCTTCCTCCCCTCGCCCGCCCAGGTACTCGGGCCAAGGGTGGGCAAAGCCAGCTGTGGCCCAGGCCCAGCCCAGGGGCAGGAAGTGACCCCCTCCCCTGTGTGCTGTGCAGGGGCGGGGTGCCTGGGAGCCGGTGACAGGACTCTGCCCGGCAAACAGCAGGCCACACCCCTCCCAGAGCTGAGGCACCCCGGTTAGGAGGTGGCCAGGCCGCAGCCAGGGTTCGGGGGGCGGGGGGGGGGGCTGACTCCGGGTCCTGGGCACTCACTGCGGATCTCCGTGGAATACTGGTGGGCTTGGCCGGCAGCCCTCTTCAGGGCCGGGCCCAGCAGCAGCAGGCCGAGCAGCCAGGCCTGCAAAGCCTTCATTCCCCCGGCTCTTCGCTCAGGCCCGGCTGGAGGTGGGATTCCACAGGGCAGGGCACACCTGGGGCACAAGGGCCCGAGCGATGTTATACACACGCGAGGTTGTGCGCTCACCAAGGAGGCGCCTTAGATAGCGTGAGCACTGTTTTGTGTGCTTGTGCCCAAGACTGTGCGTGCACACACGAGTGCTTGTGCATACCAGTGTGCACAGTGTGCGCCTGTGAGTGCACGTGTGCACCGCACATATGAGGTGTCTGTGGGTGTGCACGCATGCCAATGTGCGTGGGAGCGTGTGCACATGTGCGTGGGAGCGTGCTTGTGTGTGCGTGGGAGTGTACGTGGGAGCGTGCTCTCGTGTGCGTGGAGTGTGCGTGGGAGCTTGCTCGTGTGTGCGTGGGAGCGTGCTCACGTATGCGTGAGAGCATGCGTGGGAGCGTGCGTGCGTGTGAGTACACGTGTGCGGCCAGCTGTGCTGCATACGCCCATCTGTGCTGGCGTGGTCCTGAGCGCGGATCTAGCAGGCAAACCTGGCTCTTGGCACAGTCTGTCACCCTCCCTGGGACCTCACTGTCTTCTCTGTGCAGAGAGTGCTACGTGAAGCCGAGACGTGTGCGTCAGGCTCTGATAGGCTCAGACAGGTGTGCACAGACCCTGTCCCGGGAAGGATCCTGGCGGTGTGCCAGCGGTGCGCGCTGAGGGATGGGCTGTCTGGGACCTGCCTTGGTCTGTGTTAGGGAACCGGAGGGATGGGGGTCTCTGGACCACCGTGTGTGCCGTGCACCCGGGCAGGGAGGGGGTGGGCAGGTTGTGGGGAGCTGGTGCGAGGCGTAGGGGCGATTTGCCTACCGCAGACATGGCTGGGGGCGGGGTGTGTCGTGCCTGGGCCAGGTTCGTGCCCTGGGACCCTGGTGCAGGCTTCTTTCCCTCGCTCAGCCTAGGACCTCTGGATGCCCCCACAGGGCAGGCAGCAGCCGGGAGATGCAGGGGAGTCTTTCCAAGTGCACTTACCCTCCTCATGACCCCAGATGCCATCTGCTACATCTCCAGCAGGTGCGACCTGTTCTCATGCAGTAGGACGCCCGCCATGCCTGGGGCATGGCAGCAGCAGAGGGCTGTGGGCACCAGAGGCACCCAGAACGTCCTCGCTCACCCTTCTGGAGTAGAGGCACTGACCCGCCTAAGCGGCATCTGTCAGGCCGACGTGGCACCCTGCTCGCAGCCACGTCCTTGGCACTTGGGAGACGCTTGGCAGTCCCGTCTGTTTCAGGAAGGACCCCTCTGCCAACCTTGGCTTTCCGGGCTGTCTGAGCCCCGTAGAAAGTGCTCATAGTCTGAGTGATTTAAAAGGCCCACCTGTCTCCATTTTAAAGGCC
>PITA01019379.1:0-26861 GCA_004023965.1 Spilogale gracilis | reverse complement strand
GTTCGTGCCCTGGGACCCTGGTGCAGGCTTCTTTCCCTCGCTCAGCCTAGGACCTCCGGATGCCCCCACAGGGCAGGCAGCAGCCGGGAGATGCAGGGGAGTCTTTCCAAGTGCACTTACCCTCCTCATGACCCCAGATGCCATCTACTATGTCTCCAGCAGGTGCGACCTGTTCTCATGCAGTAGGACGCCCGCCATGCCTGGGGCATGGCAGCAGCAGAGGGCTGTGGGCACCAGAGGCACCCAGAACATCCTCGCTCACCCTGCTGGAGTAGAGGCGCTGACCTGCCTAAGCGGCATCTGTCAGGCCGACGTGGCACCCTGCTCGCAGCCACGTCCTTGGCACTTGGGAGACGCTTGGGAGTCCCGTCTGTTTCAGGAAGGACCCCTCTGCCAACCTTGGCTTTCCGGGCTGTCCAAGCCCCGTAGAAAGTGCTCATAGTCTGAGTGATTTAAAAGGCCCACCTGTCTCCATTTTAAAGGCCTGCTGGGGTGTCACACACGGGGTTGGGGGGAGGAATCCCCAGCCCATAGGACCTGGAGGTGCCACCATGAAGCAGAGTAACCAAGAGATCAGCCAGACCGGCTGGGCTATTCTTGTCCCTCTGGGCAGGACCCACACCAGGTAGTTGGCAGCGCCCGGCTCCCGGTCCCCAAGCACCTGCTTCCCTGCCGGCTGGAGATCGTTGCTGCCGACCCTTTGGGCTTATGGGTCTGCGTTCCCAGAGGAGTTGCATGGGACAGCTTTGCCTTTTGTCTCCACCGTGGACCAGGCTTGAGCGTGGGGCCCTCTGGGCAGTCTGGTGGCCCTCAGACCCAGGACCCCCAGGGCTGCAGCGAGCACCCCCCAGCCCACCAGGGAGGACGGTGACTGGGAAGGAGCCCAGAGAAGCAGTGAGAGCTACTCACCGTGGGTCCCCACGAGGGTGGCGGTGGCGGCGAGCGTGCTGCGGGGCAGTGGTGACCCAGTCAGAGCCAGAGCACCCCGTTTTATAACCCGAGGAGGAAGCAGCCCACCCCCAATGCCCTCCCTCCACCTCCCCCTACCTCTCAGGGCGGCATCAGGACAGAGTCTCCGCGGTTTTTATTTTCTGTTTTCTATTTTTTTAAAAACTCATCAGCGACATGATTTGTCCCTTCCTGTCACATAATTTCATTTGGTTCGAGTGGTTTTAAAACACATTAGCCTTCCTTCTTCACCCTGGCCCCTGGGCTGACGGCAGAGTCTGCTCTTGCTGTGGGGCCCCCCGCAAATACAACACGGTGGCCGGAGCTGCCCAGCCCGGCCTGGCTTCGCAGCCCCTGGTCCCCGCTGGGTACCTGCTCTCTTTCTCCCTCAGGTGACATGCAGACCAGCCTCGTCCTGCTTCTGCTACGTGCGAGATGCTTCTCCTAGGCCGTCCATAGTCTTCGCGATTAACGTATAGAACTTGCAAGTTCGTTACTGTTACAAGACAATTACATTGATTTTTATGATACAATAATGCAAATATTTGCTTTTTTATTATGAAAGCAATTTATGTACATTTGGGAAGAATTGAGCACATATCAGAAATGAGGGGAAACAAGCACCCATAATGTTGAGGAAGTGAGTCCTTCCGCACATGTGATGTATGTCCTTCTAAGGGGATATGTCCCCGCACACTGGGTACATTCCTTGGACGTCTGCATTTTGAATCTCATTGCTTTCGTTCAACAATCATGCCCTTGAGTTGTTAAGAAAAAAAAACGATGTATTTATGCCATTTAAAATAGCTGCACGATACTCCATGATCTTACTGGGCCTTAGGAACCTCATTCGTGTTCTGAGTAATTACAGGGGCCAGAAGGTCCTGCACACTATGGCGGGTGGTGTCAAGGAGCCCTCCCGGGGAAGAGGCCTCCTGGTGGCTCCCCTCGGATGAGTGTCGGGGGACAGCCCCCCACTTCATGCCTCTGTCAGACTTCCAGTGAAAGCTTCAAGGTGCACATGACCCCTCAGGGGGTCGATTCCACACGCTTCTCCCTTGCCCCATGGCTGCCCATTCCTGGCGATGAAGGTTCTATGGCTCCCGGGGATCGGGACTCTGGGGACACAGGGAGGGGGCAGCGTAAGGAGCATGAGGGTGGAGGGTGGGTGGGGGTCTTCTGCCCTGAGCTGTGCGGTAAGGGCACTGAGGCTGGATTCTGCCAGAATTTCTGGGTCAGCCCTGGGTGAAAGCTCCCGGCGCTCATGGTGAAGAGCAGTGACGTTGACGCAGGACCCTGTCAGGGGGGGTCCTCTGGTGGTCCCCACAGATGTGTGTCCAGTCCCAGGGCCCCCGGTGCAAGAGAAACAGATCACGGGAGCCGTGGGAGGCTTCCTGCCATCACCGTGGGAGTGCATGCATGTGCTCACACGTGTTACGGATGTGTGTGCACATGTGCGGGTGTGCGCATGTATGTGTGCACATGTGTGCGAGCGTGTCAGAGAGCGAGGCCTCCCCTTCAGCTGAGAAGCTTTGTCCCAGCGTGGCGTTGGCACCTTGCCACTGGGGGGGCCACCGGCAGGTGACGGCCAGCAGCGGGGCTGGGAGGCGGCACATGGCAGCTCGCTCCCACCTGCCCTCCCGCCAGGCCCTGCGCACAGGAGTCCAGAGCCCTCCACGGTCCTGGCGCTCCGCCGGCACACTGCTCTGCCAGGGCTTGGCAGACCTCCTCAACGCTGCGACCACAGGCACCCCTGCAGTGACCGTGGGGGCTGGGCACCTCTAGGGACCTTAACAAAACCAGGCAGCAGGCTGTCGGGCCCCTGGGTGGCAGTCGGCTGCCCCCCGCACTCCCGGCAGGCAGGTGACCCCTTATATTGTGCGTGTCTGCTGCACCGCAGACAGTGGCCCTCAGACCCGGGGGAGGGACCAAGGTCTGGCTTCTGAAGCTCAAATGCGGGAGGTCGCGGCGAACACGCGTGGGATCAAATGACCTGCTGCTGGTTGAGTGGGGGGCTTCTACTCTCAATCCGACAGCCCCTCCTAGGTCACCCAGTGCCTGGGGGGCACACGGCCCTGTGCACGCTGTCTCTTTGGGTCTGCAACGGTGAGCTATGACCACCGCAGGGGACAGTCAGGACTGGGACTGGAGAGGCTGTGGGGGTTGATGGTCACAAGGGACACTTCAGAGATGCCACAGGGCATGACTTCCCCAGAGCCTTCCCCCAACCCTGCCCTTCCTAAGGCTGGGTCTTGGGTTCCCACTGTCCTGAAGGAAATGCCTCGAGTCTCACACTCTCTCTGTCTCACTTGGGCCGGTTTGAATGGACTGCTCCTTGCAGTGGAGCCCCACATGGAGAGACCCTCCTGAGAAGCTCACCCCTCCTTATTCTTCATGTTAGCATGATTAAGAAGACCCAACTTTTTGGAGGAAATGGAATGATTTTGAGATCTTTGAGCTTTTACCCCCAACAAAGTGAATGTCCAGGCATACTCGACAGGAAACATGATGATGGGCGGCTGTTTTGGGGGTTGGATTTCGGACTGGGGTCCTTCTAAGAAGAGGACAGACACATGGAGACACACCAGGGAAGGGGCCGTGAGGACAGAGTTAGAGACCAGAGTGACAAGGCCACAAGGCAGTACTGGTGGCGGCCACCAGGAGGATGACACGGCTTCTCCCTCGGAGCTTTTGGAAGGAACCGGCACTGTGGGCACCGTGAGCTTGGACTTCGGCCTCCGGAGCTGCGAGAGTGCATCTCACCTGGGCTCAGCCACCTGGCTCGTGGCACTGGGTGACGTCAGCCCTGGGAGAGGGAGGCAGTGCCCCGTCTGTGTCCGGGGTGGCTGATGGAGTACTTCTTCCTGGGGCTTATTTCTAGAAGAAACTGGTCCTGTGGCTTCGGCCGGGGTGTCTTCAACATGGGATCCTTCTGCAGGCCCAGGAAGATGTGCACCGCCTGGTGGGAAAGAGGTGGCCTCAGGCAGCGGGGGTCCCCGAGTCTGAGCAGCAGGGCGCCGTGGCGGGTGGGGCCCTCGCTCCGCGACCACGCTGCTTCTGATGTAGAAGCTTCTGAAAATCCAAATTCTTTTTTTGAAAAAATTTAAATTTAAAATCAACTTAATTCACATGTAGTATATGACTAGTTCTAGAGGTAGAGGTAGTGACTTATCAGTTGCAGAGAACACCTAGTGCTCATTCCATCACGCGCCCTCCCGGATGCCCGTCACCCAGTGACCCCTTCCCCACCCTCTCCAGCAACCCTCAGTTTGTTCCCTACAGTTAAGAGTCTCTTGTGGTTTGTCTCCCTCCCTGGTTTCATCTTATTTTATTTTTCCTTCTCTTCCCTATGGTCATGTGTTTTGTTTTTTTAAGTTCCATATATGAATGAAATCAGATTTATCTTTTTCTGGCTGACTTATTTCACTTATCTTAATACCCTCAAGTTCCAGCTATGTCGTTGTAAATGGTAAGATTCCATCCTTTCTGATGGCTGAGAAGTATTCCATTGTACGATAGACCACGTCTTCTTTCTCTATTCATCTGTCGATGGACGTCTGGGCCCCTTCCGCAGTTGGCTATTGTGGACATTGCTGCTATAAACATCGGGGCCCACGTGCCCCTTCAGATCACTGCATTTGATCTTGGGGTAAACACCCCGTAGTGCAATTGCTGGGTTGTAGGGGAGCTCTATTTCCAACTTCTTGAGGACCTCCATACCTTTTTCCAGAGTGGCTGCACCAGCTTGCATTCCCACCAATAGTGTAAGAGGGCTCCCCTTTCTCCACAGCCTCCCCACCAAATATTTTTTCCTGACTTGTTAATTTTAGCCATTCTGACTGGTGTGAGGTGATATCTCATTGCGGTTTTGATTTGTATTTCCCTGATGATCAGTGATATTGAGCATTTTTTCATGTGTCTGTTGGCCATTTGTATGTCTTCTTTGGAGAAATGTCTGTTTATGTCTTCTACCACTGAGACTTCAAATTCTTGAGAACATTTTAAAGGACTCGTCTTTAGGTCAGAAAGCCATTTCCCAAGTATGTGTCATGTGGGAAGCAAAGTTCCCAAGAGCTGAGATCAAGTTTTAGCAAGAGACGAGTGGTGGTGAGAGCATCTTCCTGCCCCAAGAGGCAGTGACTCTGAGAACTTCACATTGCCATTTGTGGTTGACGGAAATGGTGTTCTCCAATGCTCGCCCATGACTCCCACCCCATGGGTTTCTGAGTTTCCAGTGTGGGAAATATTAGACACAGCTCTTTTGTGGGAACTGCATGAGTCAGTTTTCTCCAGAGAATTGGCACCAATCGTGTGTGTGTGTGTGTGTGTGTGTGTGTGTGTGTGTGTGTAGAGATGTAAGAAACTGGCTCATGCCGTTGTGGGGCTGGCAAGTCTGAAATCTACAAGGCAAGATGACAGGTTGTGGACCCAGGGAAGAGATGATGTTGCAGCTGGAGATGGAGAGAAGTCCTGGGGCAGAATTTCCTCTCCAGAGAACTTTCTTGAGTAAGGCCTTCACCCGGTTAGACAAGGCCCACCCACATTCCAGAGGAGAATCTACTTTACTGAATGTCTGCTAACTGTAAATGTTAATCTCACCTAAAAATATTGTCACAGCAACATCTGGACTGGTGTCTGGCCACACGTCAGGGACCACGACCTACATAAGGTTGACCATCACACACTGTTGTACATGTGCACAGGGATGTTGTCAAATGCTACTTTCTCCAGCACGCCCCTTGCCTTGGGATGGGCGCTTCTGAATAGCAGATGTGGAAGAACGTGGAGGGTCTAAGGGAACTTGGCTTGTTTAGCTACCTGTGAGGCTGTCTCGGGGTGGTCTTCGTTGGGGTCGTCTGCGGGGGAATCTGGGCAGCAAGACAGGGTAAAACCCTTATTTCCGGAGCCAGGTCTTCCCTGAGAAGCCACAGCTGTAGGGGTAACATCCGGGGTGGGCTTCACCTCCGCGCCAGGGAATTCTCCTGTAGGAGTTTTAAGTTGCAAGTGAACATCCGGATGGATGTCTGGAGAGATGGATAGGCTTACGGGTTGAGAGATGGCGCTGACTGCTTTAGCTGGTCCACATTTTCTGTTTTCTTTCCCACAAAACACAAAGACAGTGCATAAGTCATAATAATTCTGTGCAAAAACAGCTTTGGTGCTTTGGGCATCGCGGACATGCTTAAAGGTCACTTGGCTGGCCCACGTTGGAGGCCCAGCGCCTGGGGATCGGAAAGTGAGCACACCAGAGTCCTAGCATGGCTTCGGGTGGGCCATCCGGCCCCTGGGAGGGGGGGGCTCCCACTCCGTGCCGTGGAGACCTACAGAAATCATGCCTTGCTCTATCGCTGCGGTGGAAGGACACTGACCCGGACTTGCCTTGAGGCCCGATGCGCCGGGGACAGCCTGGGGGCTGCACCCTCCCCCCAGCCGTCCGCCGGGAGCCAGGCATGCTGTGGGTTCCCGGGCCTGGACCGCAGCAGGCCAGACACGACGTGATCTGAGATTGCCTCCGGCTGCCCGCTCCAAGCTCTCTCGAGACTCCGAGGGATCTTCAGGAGGTCCGTGCCTTCAGCTCCTCATCAAGTTTTTCCTCTTCTCCCTGATAAAGAGGACTGTTAGAGAACAAAACTCCGGAGAAATCGTGCACTTTTTTTTTTTTTTTTTTTAAGAGAGGGTGTGGGTGTGGGGAGGGGCAGAGGGAGAGAAAGAGAATCCCAAGCCCCGATGCGGGGCTCACTCTCATGACCCTGAAGTAGTGACCTAAGTGGAAATCCACAGTTGGGTGCCCAACCAGCTGGGCCACCCGGGTGTCCCAACACTGGAAACATTTTAAATGTTAACTCTGAGGATCCCTCCGGAGCCATGATGAAGCCACTAGCTTCTCTTGCTCTTGGTTAGAAGCAGGCGAGAGCCAGGGTCCTGGGTCCCCAACCCATCTGTATCCGGCTTCCAGGAAGGATGTCTCAAGAATGACCATCTGCTAGGAAAACAGACTTTGGAGAATTCTTCCAAAGAGTGGAATTTATAGATGGGACGGGGAATTAAATATAAAAAAGATCACATCTTATTTGAAGTCACGGGAAGCCAGAAGGACTGTCAGCGTGGCTCCGGATCTCCTGAAGACCCAGGGCCCCTGCCTCCCGGCAAAGCAGTGTGGAGAGACTGGATGGAGAGCAGCCTGGGAAGGGTCCCACCCGGAGGGGGCAGGAAACTCTTCCTCTGGCCAGCCCTTGGGGACACAGGCTGACTATCGTCTCTGCTGCCTGTTTGATTCCCAAGGAAGCCCTCCCCTGAGCCAGGGACACAGCCTGGGAGTGCGAGCCGTGGTGTGAGCCCTGGAAAGGCTGGCACACAGTGGGTGGTTTGGGGCCCCTGGAAATTGTGACTGTCCCAGCCCCGGGGAGCCTGTCCTCTCTCTGCCTGGGAATGCTGTTTCCATGCATGCCTTAGGCTGTCCACAGGCCACTGCCTCGGGGAAGATGGTCACTTGTGCCTGCAGCCCCCTCGGGGGCTCGGTGTCTGTGCCTGGGTGGGACCCTGACTGCCACGGACCCCACGGGTGGGGGGCTTTCCTGTGCTCAGGCCCCCAGGTCACTGCTCGGTGAGGTCACTCGCACACAGCTGTTGTTCCTGAAGCTTTCAGCCGTGTGAGTGCGGGCCCTGGGGTGTCTGGCCATGACCACTCCGTGTGCTGGCACTCCCCCCCGCCCCCGTCTCTCTCCCCTGAACTGGCAGAACTGGAGGTCTGCTTGCACAAAACGGGTCTTCTGGCCTTGATGGGGCAGGGAGCGCTCAGTCTGTCACTGGGTGAAGGACAGACACCGGGGGAGCGTCCATGGGGCCGGGGGCCGGGAGGGCCGGGGGCAGCGTGGCCGTCCCACGGGGTGGAGCAGGGAGCCCAGGGGTGAAGTGTGTGCCTGGGCCCCGGGCTCCCCGGGCGGCTGGGAAGGAGGCCGCTCCCCTGCGAGGGTGCAGTGCCCGTCCTGCCGGCTCTGCGCTCTCTCTGAGGCTCTGGATGGGGAGTTCCACTCTGCCGGCAGCAGATTATATTGGGTTTCCCAAGTTAGCTACAGCAGGCTGGGTGTGGATCCCCAAACTTTCCTCCTAGCTCCTGGAACCTGAGAAGGCCACCTTATTTGGGAAAAGGGTCCTTCTACAAGTAATTAGGGTAAGGATCTCCAGATGACAAAATTACCCTGGATAATTGAGGTGGGTCCTAAATGCAATGACGAGCATCCTCATGATGGACGGGCGGAGGGAGAGCTGAGAGGGGCACAGAGGGCCCTGTGAGGACAGGGCACTGCCTGGATGCAGACAGGCCCGGGACGGCGGGAGCCCCGAGGCTGGAAGAGATGAGAAGGGAGTCTGTCCTGCAGCTTCTGCAGGGGGTGGGGCCCTGTGGACATGCTGATTTTGGACTTCTGGCCTCCAGCAGAGGCAGAGAGTCAATTTCTGGTTTGAAGCAGGACTGTGATGATGGTTAGAGCAGCCACGGGGCCCATCGAGGTCCGGGCCGACTGCTATCACCTACTCCATGCCAGGACGTCTTCTGTATTTGCCAGGACCATGAGCTAGTGAGGGGCAACGCGCCTCTCTCCGAACACATGGCGGGCAGGGAGTGCAGGGCAGAGGGCAGCAGAGAGAGCAGGGTGGCTGGGTGGCGGTGGGGTAGGGGCGCCCTCGACAGAGGCTGGAGTGCTTCCGTCGCCCTTGCCGGCCCTGCTGCCCAAGTCAGGGACAGAGGTCAGGAGTCGGCCACTCCTTCCATAAGGGCTTGGACAGCAGATGCTCAGCTCTGGACAACAAGGACGCTCATGGATGCGGCCAGACCGGCGGACTCAGGCCTGGACCACGGGGCAGGCGTCCTCGGGAAGCAGGAGCATGGGGGCTTTGGAGAAGAAAGGCAGGGCTGGCCTGCTTGGATGGGGTCCCCCAAACCCACAGGCCTCTCAAGGCTCCCAGGGGCTTGTTGGGAAGAACAGGGGACCTGGGCACAGTAACCCTCCTGACGCCCCGGGCCGCCCCCACAGGACGGCAGCGGAGTGGCCAGCGCTCCTGGGGACTCAAGTTCACGCGTCACAGCGGACCACCAAGGTGGGGACGTTGACAGCAGTGAGCGGCGATGTCACCATCACAGACTGAGCAGGTTTTTATCAAAAGATGGGCTGACGTGTCGCGTGAGCAGCAGCAAGTCTGGACGTCGTGGGAAAGAACCGAGCGGAATATTCCAGAGCCAGGTTCTCCCAACAGAGTGTGGGGATGAAGGACAGGAATACAGGGTGAGCCCCTGGGAGGCTGGAGCGGACGCGAGTGGGCACTGCGAGTGGCCGGGGGGTGAGACGCAGCTCGGCTGGAAGGGGGACATGGTGGCTGTTCTCTGGTATGGAACTAGCCACACCACCAGCCCACGAGGCCCAGGCCAGGGGGCTCAGGGGGATGGAGAGGAGTTCCGGCATCCAGGGGGCTGGAGGGATGGAGGGACCAGTGCAGAGGGAATGAGGAGAGCTATACCAAAAAAGAAATAGATCCCCCCATTTGTAGGAACCTTTCCGTCGTTTAGCATTGGATCAGGAGCTGCGTACTTGAGCCAGCTTCCGTCCTCAAAAGGGATATCCGACCCGTCTTCTCTATAGGTCCAGCATAATCTGCAGCCCCGTCATTGGGATCGACCCCGAAGCTGATTCCTGAGACCCATGGGCCAGCCCGGGGACGGCGTCACCTCTGCGGCAGCTGCGTTTTGGGCTCAGTGGACATGCAGAGCTCACGGTCCAGGGTCTGCGTGGCCGTGGGGTGGGGCTCTGTCCAGTGCCAGAGCAGAAGGCCCCCCACACCACGTCTCCATCTGCCTTCGGTTCTTAGTTCATTTAGGCATGAACACCAAGCAGTTTAGGAGAGAAAAGCTAAAGCTGGCCCAAAGTCAGAAGGTATTGAGGGTCACACGGTAGCTTCTCCTGCAGGAGCCGCTCCCCCCCCCCCCCGCCGGGCTGTGTCCTCCTCTACAGAACGGGCCTAAATTTAACCCAAGGCTTAAACACATGAGTCCCTGGGAAGCACGTAACTGTGCACGTAATTGTGGTGCAATCATGGTTACTTGCTCTGAGGCGGCCCCAGGGGTCCCGGTGGGCTCCCCTGAAAACCGGATGAGCCACACAAACACCCAGGAGTGACCGTGAATCCCAGACCATCCCAGGTGGAGGAGCCCACAGCACAGAGGCAGGTGGCCAGCAGGCATCCCCGCCTGGCCCAGGCCCTCTGTCCCTCTGGACGTCACCATGGCAGGGGCAGCACCAGGCTGGCCCCCACCCTCCCGCCTGCACGTCCAGGGCCCCAGCATCCGCCTCTCCCGCGGGTCCTCTGACCTGGCCCTGGACACCGGTCAGAGGCCCACCTGCTGCGGCACACTCACGCGGCCCTTGACCACCAGGGACTTTCTCCCCGTCTGTGAACCATAGGACGCACGCAACAGCTGCGAGGGGGCCAGGGAGGTCAGCTGGCCATGAGTTCAGTCACTCGCCCTGATGCCCGATTTCCTTGCATGCACACACACACACACACGCGCGCGCGTGCGCACGCCGTCCGTGCTCCGACACCGTGTGGGGTACACAGGTAGGGCGCTGCGCCGAGCCAGCAGGGAAAGGGCTAAAAGATCACACCAAGAACACTCTTCTTTGTGTCCTTCAAAAAGTTTAACTCCGTTCTAAAGGAAAGACACGTCAGCTTAGATGTTTCTCACGGGTCAGAGCAGGCCGGCAGGGGTGGGAGCGGGGGTTGTCCGTGGATGGGAGTGAGGAGCCGAGGGTCTGGGGACGTTGTCCCCTCGCAGGTGGGGCTCCCCGGTGGACGGTGTTGCATCCTGTCTCTCCCTGGACGGTGTGCAGCCCAGAGCGCGGGGCAGACGGAGGGATGGGATGCTGAGGCGGAGGGGAGCGAGGGCAGCGGCCCTGGGTGGCTCCGTCCTGTTCCGATAAACCTCCCCCTTTAGGGCTGGTGGGTCATCACGGGTTTCTGTGGAGCACAGACACCACACACGCCTCGTTGTGTACACACGGGACATGTGTGGGTGTGCACACAGACGTGCACACACAGATCTGCACACACACATGCGAGCGTGCATACGCACACACAGGAGTGCACACAGAGACACATAAGCATGCACACACACGAGCATGCGCACATGCACACACACAGGAGTACACACGTGAGCGTGCACACACACAGGAGTGCACAAAGCAGTACAGACACACGAACACGCTGGTCAGAAGGTGCTGGTCAGTCCTCGTGGGGCTCCTGCACCGTGTCTCTGCCTCTGCTCCCCGAGCCGTGACGCTGGGTCAGCAGCACCGGCCCCCCTCAGAGGGGGTGTACGGACAGAAAGCATCTGAAAATTTAAGGCTCTGAAGCACAGGGAGGTGTATTCAAACTTGAAAGCATTTCGTTTTTCAAGTCCGTTGGCCAGTTTCTTATTCATGGTCGTCAGCACTGTGTCTGGGACAGGCATGCTCTGGACACAGTCCCGACTCCGCCTTGTGACTAAGGTGGGGTCTGTGGTACCTCTTTCCTTCCCCATCTCACCCTACATGCATCCCCTCATCCCCTCGTCGGGGCAGCCTAATGGCGGCGGGGTCACCCAGCTCCCTGTCGGCACTCACAGTTAGGAACAGCCTTTTCCCCGCATTCGTGCGTCCCTAGCGAGAGATGCTTTGAAACCCTTTTTAAAAATGGAGTTCGTGGCAAGAATACAGTGCCAGTGGGAGGTGGGAGTGGAGAGCCCCCGGGGCCACGGGGGTTCAGGCCTCGTCTGTGGTCTCCGTCCCCCAGTCGTCAAGCCCATCTGTGGGATGCGGGCATGACCTCGAGGTCCCCAGAGATGAGCTCTTCTGAGCTGTCACGGAGCCACGTGTGCGAGGCGACCACGCAGGGGAAGCCAGGGGCTCTCATGAGGCGGACGGGCGATCTGCAGAGCGCTCTCTCCCACGGACCCTGGGGACAGCCCTGACCCCAGCATCTGCACGTGTAGTTGGCTGAATGACCCTCACAGCACTGGCGAGTTGCTGGGGCTGTGAGGAGTGTGCCCTCGCCATCTCGTCGGCGGTCCCCTGCCCCGAGTGTCCTCTTTGCCACGGATGGTCCCCTTCCCCAGGCCAAGACCCACGCCAGGGTAAGCCGAGACCCCTACCACGGGTATATTCTGGCACCTTTAAGGAACGTTTTCAATTTTTCTTTAAATCGTTGGCTGATGTCACTTTGTTAGTCTCTCCCCCTTTTCCCTGCTCTGGAGTCTTAACACCAGCACGTAAAGCGGATGGGGCCGGGATTTTCAAGCCTCCTCGGGAGGGAGGAGACGGGCTTACCGCAAAGCTGTGGTTGGCCACCCCCTTCCTGCTGTTGGGGTTCCTCTGGGTCAGGGACCCGCGGTACGCCGACGGCCGGGGAGAGGAGGCCCCGCCTTTACCTTCAGGGAGCACAGAAGCGTGTCACACAGTTCAGGGCAGCTCTCCCTCCCCTGCCTCGGAGCCAGCACTAAATCCCGATCTCACGGACGCTCTAGAAACGCTTCCTCAAGCGAAACACAAAACACCATCGTGTTTCCTCTAATTCTGTGATGGGCCAGGGGCCTGGGGGGGGGGTCTGAGGACTCTGCCCCTCAGAACAGAGGGTCTCCCCCAGGGCTTCGGTCGTGTAGTGGGGCATTTGTCCCCGCATCCTAATCAACTGCTTGTGCTCATGGCCACAGGTGAGCAAATCCCGGGGCCGGGCAGGCGGCAGCCTTCCTCCTCCCTGCCTGACGTGCACCTGCTCCTCGGGCGGGGTGGCGGGCCACGTCTCCTCTGCCCAGCCCCGTGTTCCGTGATGTCCGGGCTGCGGCCTGACCTCAGCCTCGGTGGGAGGTTTACCGCACGGAAAGTGGCAGAGGCTGCAGCGGTAGGGCCCAGGGCCGCGTCTTGCAGGGAGGCTGGCACACGAGCTCGGGCTTCTAGAACTGCTCACCCAGTGATCCCAGCTACGGGGCAGTGGGCTCCTCCCGTGCGGGATGGACGTCTGGCCCATGGCTCAGAAGCCGCTCTGCCAGGCTGGTCGTGGTGGCAGGAGCGGCGTGTGGGGACAGCAGCCGGGCCGTTTAGCCCCTGGAAAGCCCACCAGCTCCAGGGGCCCGGGACAAGGTTAGGGGCCTCGGACCGACACCAGGAGCTCACCCTGTGTCCTCCCGCTGTCACTGGGAGCCCTCCCCGGTGCTGGCGCGTGTGCTCCGGGAACCTCCTCCCGGCCTGGGGCAGGTGGCCCCGTGGCCCTGAGTGGGGGATTCACCTCAGACGGTCTTGGGCGCTGCTCTGTCTCTGGCCTGACCTGCCTGGTACGGTGAGCTCTGGGAGGGCGCTGGGCGCCAACAGGGCTGTGCCGACGCCTGCTCCGAGGAGGCGGTGCAGAACCTCCTGGGGGACAGCGCGCTTGGCCTTCGGAAGGCAGAGGTGGGCAGGAGAGAGAGTCAGGAGGGCCCTGGGCAGGAGGCTCAGCCGAAGCAAAGGAGGCGTGTGTGTCTGCAGAGGGCTCAACACGTGCCTGTGAAAGGTGTGCTGCCCACCCAGGGCTCCCGTGTGGGCCAGAGAGAGTCTGGAAGGCTGTGCTAAGAAAACCCACTCGTTCTGCCAGCAGGTGGGAGCCAGTGAGTGTTGGGGAGCCGAAGAGGAACATAAAGAGGGCTGTGCGCCGGGACCGTGGCCGTGGGCCGAGCTGTCGTGATGGGGCTGGTGAGGGCAGAGCTCAGGCAGGGACCAGAGGAGACGCCACGGTGGCTCGGAGGCCCGAAGGAGCGGCAGAGGGACTGGACCCTGACCGGGGAACGGGGCTGCTTCCCTCTGGGGACCCACCGTCGGGCTGCAGGAGGAGCAACGCACCAGGCCGCGGTTCCCCGGCAGCCCCGCTGCGCACCGCGGACGAGGCAGCCAGGCCTCCCCTCCTGTTCACCAGGGGCGGAGCTCATGCCCTTGTCACCACTGAGACATCAAGGGAAGCTAAGTCACTGTGCTTTGCCCAAGAAGGCCGGGAGCTGCTCAAGCGTTAGAGCAACTCACGAAGCGGAACGTGGGGGACACCGGTGTCACCCCCTTTGCACGCTCACTGCAGCGGATTCCAGAGCACCCAGCCACTGGAGTGCTTCCCGCCGGTGGCCGTGGCGCTTCAGGGACCGTCCTTTAGGCTCTGGGGCAGGAGACGCTGTGTCGCAGGAATTATGCAGAACACAGAACCCCAAAAGGCCACATCCACACCCTGGAGCTCAGCTCCCAGGCCCTCGGGGATGAGGGAAGCCGCTAACACTTACCTGGGCTTTTCGGGGAATTACTGAACTTCCTTCTGAGAAGATAGGGTGCCGTCGCCACCTAGAAGAAAGAAGACGTCTCTGGGCTCCGTCGAATTGCTGTGATTCTTAGCAACACTGGGAGCTAACTTGGGACCTCTCACGGTTCTTCCAGATTCTAGTGAATTCTGTCAGCTGTCTTCTGCTCTTTGGCAATACGGGAACTTTTGTCAATATTAAAATACACGGTATCAATAAATGAAGCACCAAATATCAGAGCATAAAAGAGAGGCTTGCGTTCGTCAGCGGTGGGTGGGGGGCAGGGACAGCACGCATCTCAGCCCCGCAGACCTGGGTTCAAGTCCACTCACCGCCCACCCACCCCGGGATGTAGACGGCTGTGTGTCCTCTCCGAACTCATCTGGAAAATGGGCCAGCAGCCCCTTCCTGTGGTTAGTGGGAGACTCCCTGCTCCTCACATGTCCCCAGCTCCCATGGCTGCTGGTCCCCACGCCTTCCCTTCACTCTCACTCTCCCGTTAACTGCCTCTCTGCAATGGGATCATCCGCTCTGGTTTGCCTCTCTCAGCAGGTGGCCTCCCTCCCCTGGAAATCTTCCCAACGTCTGGTCCCCTGGGCTTCTGCCTGGCTGGTTTGGGGGCTGCATCTGCGAGAGGCCTCTGGGGCTGGACTTCCTTGAGCTGGTCAGGAAGCCCCGTGGCCTCCACAAGAGGATGGGAGGTCAGGGCCAGGGGGCCCGGCTGAGACCCCTGCACCGCTTATGGTCTGTGTGATCTCAGTCACAGATGCCACCCCCCTGACTTGGGTTTGCTCATCAGGACAACAGGGTTAACCCCAGCGCTTCCTCACCAGGTTCTTAGACCTCACACGGAAGGAGGTTTCGGAAAAGCACTGTTTAACTGTAAAGAGATTCCAGCATCATTGTCACCACATGCAGAAGTGACCGCGTGTTCACTGTGGTTCCTAAGGGACCTCAGGCAGTGGGCAGGACTGGGAACAGATGCCAGGCTTTCAGGGGCACTGGGATGGTGCCTCCAACTGCACCCCTAACCACACAGCCCTCACCCTCCCGGCCGGCACCTCCCCTGCACGCTGGGAGTGCGCCACCGTCTCCCACACCCCTGGTCCCCATGCCACCTCATGCACGCTGGCTCCTGATGCTTCCACGGTCGGCCCCCGTGTCCCCCAGATGGAGCCTGTCCCCAGACCGCTGGAGCCCACCTGCCCTCACAGGGCCAGGGAGAAGAGCCCAGGATGACTGACGGGCACGCCGCCTTCTTGCCCCCACACAGGACAGCTCCCGGGGCATCATCCTTAGCCTTGGGCGGGGTTTGGCGAGGTGGGAGGCTTGCTGGCCTCCTCCGTCTGTCCCACCTTCCCGCTCCCGGCTGGGTTTTCCTGGATTTCCCCAACAAACGCTCTGACACCAAGCCGGTCTTGGTGCACCTGTGAGGAAGCTGCCCTGCGGGGCGGGCCGAGCCTGCGCGGTGTGTCCGTGCCTGCCCCACCGCTCCCCAGCTCGTCGTGCTGCTGGACGAGCAGCCTGATCTCTTACTCGTGGAAGCACACGTACCTCCTCCGCAGGGTCTGTGTTCGGATCTTTAGGACTCTGGCCCAATCTCTCAGCAAGTCGGGGAACAAATACCTGGGGGACAAGGAAGAAGCCTGTACCTGATGATTGCCTGTTTAACACCCGTCCCAGGGGGCCAGCGGGACAGGGGGACGGCCTTTCTCCGTGAACATGGGGCCAGGTGCTCAGGGACGGCCCGGCAGCCCCAGCTCACCAGCCCACGTCTGCAGCCTGGGTGCCAGGTTGAGTGAAGTAACATGCAGGATAGCTGCTTAGCTTTGAAGTTCAGATGAACAACAAATACTCGTTTATAAGTCTGTTCCTAGGACCGCGGGGGATACACTTGCACTCGAAAATGCTCACCTGAGGTTCAAAGGTACTGGGCATCCTGTGTGTCACCTGCAGTGGACCTGGGCTCTTCTGGGACCACCCTGCCTTCACCTGCCAGGTTGCCCCGCTGCTGTGACCGGTCTGGGGACCCAGCTTGACTTTGGGGAGAAGGGTGTTGGTCCCAGACCTGCTGTGAGGGTGGGAGGCAGCCTCCTCCCTGCAGGCCCTGGGGAATCTGTCCCAGTCACACCCAGCTAGGCTGGCGCGTTGGAAGGGGGGCGGCCAGCAGGCCTCTTGGTTTCGGGGACCGGCGCGCGAGGCACTCTGGAGGGGGCTCTGGGCTCCTGAGCTCACCGGCAGGTTAGATTTCCTCCGGGGGATTCCTGAAGGCTTCACTGTGAGCCCTGCAGCCTGCAGGGCGGCAATCTTGGACTTGATGCTGGAAACCTGGCGGGAGAAAGGACAGACACACGGATGTCACTCTGATGCGCCAACTTAACATCCTCGTTGAGAAAGAGCAGCTGCTCGTTCGCCGATTTTGTTACGGTCCCCTTAAGATAGGGGTTCCAACAGATGTGCTTCCTGGGGGCCCATTTTCATGCATCTTCATGGGTGTCGAGGAGGGGCTGCTGTCCCTCATGGGTCTCCCCCAGGCAGAAGGAGGGGGGGCTCCGCACACTTTCTGGTACATCAGGGAATCTGGTTCCCCACCGCCCCCAGGGATGGCAGGAGGGGCAGTGATGGGGGACAGTGTCACCGCAGCTCTAAGAGACAGGGCTACACTGTGGGCAAAGGCTTGGCTGCTGTCTGGCCGAGCCTGCTTTCCTGACTTCATTTTTAATTGGCCCCAACCTCGGCTCCCATAGTAGCCAAAGGAAACTTCTGGAAACAGAAATAAGGCCCCATCACCCCTGTTCTGATCCCCCAATGGCTCTCTGGACTCTGACTCCCACCCTCGTTCTCCCCCTCACTCCCTCCGCCCCAGATGCAGGGTTTTACTGCTCCTTCCTGAACATGCCAAGTTCAAGACCACCCCGGGACCTTTGCACATGTGTGCTGCCTTCTTCTTATAATAGCCCTTCCTCAGTGGCCCACCTGGGGGCTCCACTGAGCCACCCTCACTTCCTGTCTGCACAGCTGGCTTCAAGAACTGAGCTCCTTGGTTTGTCTTCTGTCTCCTCCCATAAGAGCATAAACTCCATGAAGGCAGGGCTCCATCTACAAATGCAACATTTGTCTTTTTGCCTTGCCATTTTCAGGAGTTTGAAAATGGTCTGCTGAGCAAGGAATAAAAGAATGCAAAGTCCTCGGGCTGCTTGTCCCCCTAACAGACACAGGTCTGGAGACACGCTCCTTACTCCTGGTGGACACCTGCTGGGGAGCAGAAGCGGGAAAGGGCCAAGGGTGCTGGCTCCCCTTGCAGCCTGAGGGGCAGACCCTCTATTCCCGGGGGGGGGGTCCCTGGAGGGCAGAGCAGAGCTGTCATCCCTGCGACACCCTGGCTCTGTCCTTTGACCTCTGTACGCTCCCAACACAATCCTTACCCGAACTTGATTCCTGGACCCACACTCAGGCTCACAGGATGACCCTCAGGTCAGGTTTGCTCCAGAGCCCAGGGTTGTCCTAAAACCAGAGCCCGCTTCTGGAGAAGCCCCCTCCTCCTGGGACATGAGGGGTAAGCACTGGCATCACTCCTGTAGGCCTGAAGACCCTGCCTGTCTCCCTCCAAGGCAAATGGGACAAAGCCAGGGGTGGAGGAGGGCAATCGCCATGGAAACCACTGAGCCCCCATTCTGGAGCTCCGGCGGGCTGCCTACAGCTGCCAGAACATCAGGCCCCAGGCGATGCCACCTTGGAGAGCCCCCCGCCCCTGGGGCTGGCCCTACCTCATGCTCCACTTGCTGTACCTCCGAGGCCGTGAGGGCCACTCTATCCTCCAGCTCCAGCAGCTCCTTGTCTGAGGTCCGGCCGGGCTGCCCGAGGTCCTGAGGCTCCTGGGGGGTGCTTTCCTGTCTGTAGGTCTGGCCCGCAGCCACACTTACCTGGGAGAGGGAAGCGTGGCACATGAGCACCAGCAGAAGAGATGGCAGGGCACTCCCCAAGATGGGCCCATCCTATGACATTCTTTGCTTGAACTCGGGGCGGGTTGACCAGTGGGCCGGCCGGGGGCTAAGCATCCCACGCAGCTCTTGTTGGGCCTGGGGCTTCCTGGGGCCACCAGTGGCTGAGTCACAAACTCCTGAGTCCCGGCCCCCACCTCGGCCCCGGTCCTGCCGAGCCCATACAGGTGCCTCACCTCTGGGGCTGCCTCGGGGGGGTCCTTGATGGAGGGGCTCCTGTCCGGTTCTGCCTCCTCCTCCTCGCTCCTCTCCTCCTCGGATGAGGCTCCTTGGTCACTGATGTGGCTGGTCAGCTCCTCTAGCTTCCGCCTGAGGCTCTCTTCTTCTCTGTTGGCATCTGTGGGCTCGCAGCCACTGAGACACTGAAACCACCAGAGAGATCGGCGTTCAGCGGGTCATCTGTGCGCACCGTGCTCAGCGGCAGGGCTCTGGGAGAAGTCTCCATTCCTTCTCTGAAAGAGCCTGCCCGCAGTGCCCATGCTGGGGCCATGGGGCCAGTCCCGGCCCGGAACCGTTGCTACCCGGGCCAAAGGCCCACCATTTGTGACCGAGACACTGAGCTTTCCTCTGTGGATACTTTTACCATGGGAGGACAGTTCTTCTTTCTTCCCTCTGACCCTAACTGGGGCCCCCAAGCTGAGGGGGTGGTTGCTGGACAGAGCCCACTGCCGCCAGCAGGACTCTGGGGCCCATCACCGCAGAAGCACCAAGTTCCCAAGCACTGGGAATCCGTAACAGGACCTGGGAAGGGGAGTGGGAAGTTCTAGACCTTGACACCGAGAGTTCTAGACCTTGACACCGAGAGTTCCAGACCTTGACACCCAGAATTCTAGACCTTGACACCAAGAGTTCTAGACCTTGACACCGAGAGTTCTAGAACACCAAGCAAAAGCTGGGAGTGGTACCAGGAAAGGGTAAAGGGGGTGAGCACAGAAGAATGACAAATTCAGCATGCGAGGAAGCTGACGCTGAAAGGTATGACGTGTCACGACCGCGGGGTGGCTGGGGTCACCGCCGCTCCTGATCGGCACAGGAAGGCGCCGACTCATTAAGCCAGGCTGCTCGAACTAAAAGTCGTTAGCGGGCAAGAGCCTTGGGTCCCTGTGGGCCAGGAGGCGCCAGGTAACAACCTCAAGGGACTACAAGTACAATTGCTTCTTCCCCTCTGAGTCACCACAGTCTATTAGTGCCCAGACCAGGACCCGAGAAAATCAATCCTCTGTTTTCTTCCAAGCCCAGCAGGTGCGTCTTTCCTGGCATCCTCTCCGTGGGGGCTCGCCCTGTTTGCAAAGGGAAACGGCGCTGCCAAGCCGGAAGATGCATTCGCTTTGTTTGGTGGCTAATTAGTTTGATCTTCACATCACTGAGGGCTTCGAGTGGGCAAATCTGCCCGACGAAGAACAGAAAAGTTGAGAAACGTCACCACGAGGGTCTCGGTGAGGACTCAGAGCGGCCGCTGGTGATGGCTGCCCTCTGGCTGCCTGGGGTGGGGGCAGAGGGTCGATACCGGGCTGGGGGCGTGTGCGCGGACTGCTTCCGTCTTCCGGAGAGCACCGTGAGGAAGAGCGTGACCCCAGGGCCCGACGTGGCCACTGTCAAATGTCACCTCCAGAGTGAAAACGAAAAGCACCCCAAGACGAGGAAATGGGGTTCTTGTTCTCACCTTGTTCTTCAGTTCTCATCTGGGGTGGGGAGGCAGGAGTTGGGGGGCAGCAGGGAGCCACGGCCCCTCGCAGAGACCCCGGAACTGTCTGCCCTGGGTTTTTCCTGGGGCATCAGGCCTGCTGCCCACTTGGTCTTTACACAAAGATGCGCGGGATGCGTGCTGGGGAGAGGCTGGTGGACACGGGGTTGGAGATGAGCTCTAAGCATGAAATAGGGCGTGGTTCAAGGAGCCCGGGAGGATGGTGGGGAGGAGTAGGGCCAGATCCAGGGAGTGTGTTTTACTGAAAGTTACTATAGTTGTTAAATTAAAAATTTACCAAAAATAAACAATTCTAGTCTTTACTGCCCTGTGTCCTGACTGGGGGGCTCCTGTCCGCCATGGCTCTGCCACACCACGTGTTCCCTGCTCTGGCTTTACCGTCCCTCCACCAGCATCCCCCAGCCCTGCCGGGGGCTGACCCTTGGTCTGATCAAAGGTTACTTCCTTCTGTAGTGTTTTCCTCCCTCCTCCATAAAAGGGGGTCCAGGCCCCAAGAAGAGTAAACCACCCTGGGTGGAGAATGGTAGATGGCTTTCAATGCAGACCTTCTCAGGGCCTTTCACAACCTGCTGGGCTCAGGGCAGAGGGAGAGTGCCCTTCTTCCAGAGGTGGAGGGTGGGCACAGAGAACCTCTAGCCCACTGGCTGTAGCAAGCTTCTAGGTAGCATTCCAGTAAGAAGAGTTAGCTGTGCCCCAGGATACTGACTCTGGAGAGGGAGAAACTCGTATTCCTGCTCTGCTGGCATTATTTAGACCAGCCAATTTTAAAACAAAAAACATAAAGAGATTCCTCAAAAGGCATGCAAAGAAGGGCTCCTTCTACAAGTCTGCTGCTTGTTTTCAGCAGATCATTTCCAGAGGCTCAGCCAGAGGATCCAGGTTGGAAAAGCCTCTAACCCTTCCTACCTCAGCTGAGACTGGGGAGTGGCTGGTGCCCCATGTGCCTTGTGCAGGTCTTGCCCCATGCAGGCACACCTGCTAAAGGCACACCATAACGGAGGGTTTGCTGATGGGGACAGAGGGTTCAGCAAAGCCCGGGCCCTGCTGGGCAGCTGCACTGGTCACCGAGGGCCTGGATGGTGCTCGTGGAGTGAGAGCCACGAGTTTTAGCTGGAGGTGTGGGCTACGGCCGTGTCAGGCAATGCTCGTCCTGGGTTGTAGAGTGCGCAGAGGAGTAAACGACTGAGGGGGCCCAGCTCCCGGCAGAAGTGCCCCTCCCAGCGCTGGCACCTCGCCAGCCCCGTGGGCCCCCTGCCCCTCCCACCTGAGGCTACAACTGCACCGGACAGCCCGGAGCTCCGTCCCTGGGTCCCCTCCTCAGGGGCATCCCCCACCCCTCAAGCCTCCCTGGGGAGGGTCCTGGGAGGAGCTCTGAGCCATGCATTGGAGCCTGCATCAGTCCCGGCTCCTGAAAACGTGCCTGAGACCACCATCGCCGAGCTGCCCCTGCGATTCTCCGTCCAGAGCAGGGCTCTTCTCTCAGTTTCCTGCCTCGGGTTGCTTTCTTACAAAGGGCCCCAATCCCAGGATCTGCTCCGTTGGAGTCGGGCCTTACTGGGGTCTCTAGTGAGTCTGTGTCCGCCTAGTGGTCACGCTGTCCTCGTGTAAAGCATTGTCGCCTTCCCCCCCCCCAGTAGAATGTATCTGCTCAGGCCTGTTGTCTGTAAGTGGGACCCCGGTTTAAATTCAGCGAAGGGAGCCCGGGGGACTCAGAGGAGCCTTGCGCTTTGTCATACATCAGGGCCTACAGCGTGAGTCTCACTCATTTTACAGGCGTTTCGTATGCTAAGCTAAATTTTCTTAAAACCTTCAGAACGTCTGCTAAAGGCACACCATAACGGAGGGTTTGCTCCTCTTGTAAATGACAGAATACGTGATCAGGTATAAGTAAGTATTTGCGTCCAAAGGAATCAAGCACTGACACAGGCTCCGGAACGGAGGGACCCGAACCCGGGACGCCATGTGCAGGAAGCCAGGCCTGAAAGTCACGCGCAGACGCTCCCTCCCGTCTAGATGCGACGCCCACAGCGGCCGGAGCCCGGAGACGGGAAGAGGGCTGGTGGCCGCCCACGGCCGGAGGGAGCGGATGGGGAGCGACGGCTCACGGATCAGCGGCCCTTTGGGGTGAGGACGTTTGGGGACCGACAGAGGTGGCAGCTACATGACGTTGTGAGCCTCTAAGGTGAGTGAACATCCACTTCAGAATGAATTCTACATTATCTGAATTTCACGCCAACAGAATAGCGGCTATTTGTGGACGATACGGCACGCACGTCTCTCTTACACAGGCGGGGGCCAACGCGGGGCTTTCACGCCCTGGAAACTTTGATTTCTCCAACATGACTTGGTGTGAAGGTAAGAAGGTTCTACCCAAAGCAGCAGCGAGGGGGAGCTGTTCCCGGCGACCTTACCTGGCTCTGGGACGGGGCGCGGCCTCGCCGTCTGGAAGGGCAGGCGGCAGCGTTGGGAGCCCCGGGGCTCTCGTCCTCCTCGGAGGTGTCCACGTCGGCCAGATACTGGGAGGGGAGCTCACTCCTGATGACGCTCGTCCCTTTGGAGTGAGAGTGGGATTGAATTATCCAGAGCGAAAATCTGAGAGCCAGTGGAAGTGTTTTTCCCAGTAAAGAAAAACAAGCAGCGACGAAACAGAAGACGTGATTTCAGCCCCCCGAGGTGAGGGAGCCGAGAACCTCAGGTCAGAACGGAGCAGATCGCGAGGCCTCACACGGAGCCTTCAGGAAACAGGCCCCCGCCCAGGACACTCGGTGGGGCCAGAGGAGCAGAGACCACGTGGGTGGGCTGACCCCAGGACACTGAATTCCACCACCTGAATCCACGGGCCTGGAGTGTGGCCGACGTGGGGCTTTGGGAAGTCTGTCCACATTGGTCACTATGGGCTTTTTTTTCTTATGCCCGTGTGTGGGCCCGGGTCATCCACAACATGCCCAGAAAGGCTCAGGCTGGACTCCAGAACGGGGGGAGCTTAGTGTCCCCACAGCGTCATCAGGGGCTCCAGGCCCCTCCCTGGTGCAGTGGGAGGGAGAGGTGGCCAGGGCTGACCATATGGGAGTCAACGTGCACAGCCGCTCTGTCCTCCCCAGGCCCCAGGCCCCACTGGCTTGGCGAGTCCTTCCACGCAGGTGAACGAGCTTGGGGGGGCCCGAGCTCCAGGCCACCACGAGCTTCAGCCGGGGACGCCGTGCGTGGGGACACAGTCTGGCTGTGACTGGACTCCCGCCCACAGGGACAGGATGGAGGCGCACTGTTTCAAGTCGATCTCGTTTACTGCCTACAACCATGCTGCGTGCTAGGCACACAGGAGGAGAAACTGAGTCACAACAGCTAAGCGGGGGTCAAGCAGCTTGCCACCTTCCACCCAGCCTCAGACGGTGCCCTGCGGGTGTTGGGTGCATCTTGAGACCATGCTGCCTCTCCAGCGTCATGTTCCCTGAGATGCTCCCATTGCAAGGATCGGCTGGACACTGTGCTTAGGAAGGTGGTCTCCCTCGGCCTGTCCCTCCCCGCGGGCCACCCTGTGTCCTCACTGGGCTGCGGGATCATGGCGGGGGCACGGAGTCTATGCATGTCCCCGTCTGTCCCCGTCCTATGACCTGTTCAATGCAGAGCCATTCATTCACTGTTCAGGGGGGAGGACAGCCCCGTGTTCCCCCCAAAGTGCCTCCAGCACCCTAATCGGCCTGTGGACCATGACATTATGGTCTCTGTAATATAATGAAATGGAAAAGACAGAACGTGGACCGATTTCCTGGCAGACGGTGTCTTAACCACATTTCCCGGCAGCCAGCCCCATGTGGTGGCCGAGCGGGGCTTGTTAGTGGGAGGGCTGGGCTGCCTCTTCGGTCTCATTGCTCCTGCATCAGTACGGTGTCTGAACCCCTGAACCCACTCTCCCACAGGGCACGGGAGCAGACAGCAATTCAGGATTTCATTATGAAGCGCACTGTCTGACAACAACATTAAACTAAGCAAGTCTAGGTTCTCAGCACTTGCAGACCTCCCGATTCACAGCTGGGAGCTGGCGGTGGACCAGGGGAAGCAGTCCCAAACGGGACCCGCACCGTCTGTCCCCAAGTGTGCCGTTCATTCCCACGTGCGCCGTCCGTCCCCAAGTGCACCGTCCGTCCCCAAGTGCACCGTCCGCCCCCAAGTGCACTGTCCATCCCCAAGTGCACCGTCCGTCCCCAAGTGCACCGTCCGCCCCCACGTGCACCGTCCATCCCCAAGTGCAGTGTCAGTCCCCAGGCTTGGGCCTGGCTTGTCCTTTGGTCAGGATGGTTGGTCCAGGTGACCAGTGACCCTAGGAACCTGTGTGTTCCTACCCCAGGCCAGCTCAGGACCCTCCCTAGAGTCAGCAGCTCTATGACCAGCTGAGGCACTGATGCGACTCGTGTGTCCCGACAGCAGCACCCAGCCCAGCGGGCGGGGGTGGCGCCGACCAGGACCGCACATGCTGGACAGCACGGTGAAGGAACGGGTTGCTATCAGTCAGCTGGGGTTTCTGTACAAATCAGGGTAGTGGGCGGCTTTTCTGCTGACCCCTCCCCCACGCAGAGCCCATTAGGGGACCTACCAGCTGCAGCAGCAGCCCTGGGGGCTGTTGTGCGGGACTCTCCGGGGACGCAGAGCTCAGTGAGGGTGTCCTGTCCGGCGGGTGAGAGGCTGTCCATCTGCTCTTCTCGGTGTCCAGACGTGCTGATGTCTGCCTCCTCCAGGACTGTGGTCTCGGGGGAGGCGTCCTTGGCACGGGGTTCACCCGTGAAGGCCTGAGCACACGGGACCTGCCAGGTATGTGAGGTTTTGCTAGGAAAGGCAGCTCCCTGGCATGTGGGTGTCTCCAGCCCAGTCTGGAGGGTTTCTAGACCTCATGGGAGCAAATGCTAGTCCCTCCTGTGCTCTGGCCCCTAGCAGCTCAGGTCCCTTTCCTTGCAGAAATCCTGCTGAGAACGGTTTACTGCCTAGTTTGTATCACGCGTCCATGGAACGCCAGACGGGTCAGGACCCAGGGCAGACGATGTTTCTCTGGGCCGCCCCTCTGCGGCACAACGTAGAAGCCTTACTTCTGGGACAAGAAGCCGTCCGAATCCAAATCCCCAGGGCCCCTCATGTGTCCAGCCCTGGTTCCCCTCCCACACTCCGCTTCTCCAAGTGGCCTGCCCCATCTCTGAGGAGATGGGGAGTGTGAAGCTTCTGGATCCTGTGAGATCCTGGATCCTCAGCACCCCGACTCCCCCCGACCCATCGTGCCCTGATGTCTGCTATGGCCACCCGACCCCTTCCCAGAGTGCCGTCTCCCGCCTGGGACCTGAGCACCTGTTGCTAGGTTACCCTGGGAAGGACGGGGCAGAAACAAGAGCCACTGACCGGCAGGCTGTCCGTGGCTGTGGAGACTGGGGACGAGTCTGGGGGGTGATTGCCAGACCAAATAGAGTCGTCAGAGTCAGCCTCAAAGTCCAAGTCGTGAACGGAGAGACGCTTTTTCTTAGCAGGTGCAGACGTGGGCAAGAGGAGGAGAGTCAGGTTCAGCTTGGTGGAGAGGACCTGGGGCCCCTCCCCAGGAGCACCTCCACCTCTTGCCCTAGAAAGGAACCCGAAGGAGCTGAAGGCGGCTCCCCGCTCAGAGTCCCCTGCAAGGGCTGCCTCCTCAGCCTCTCCTAGAGGAGCGAAGGAAACACCTGCTCCACCCGAGGGGGCCATGGCCGCTCATATGTGTCGAGAACACAGGCCCTGGGGTGTGGCAGCCTTGGGATGGGGACTGGGGCGCGCAGGCAGGCAGGCTCCCCTAGGGCTCATAGGTGCTTCTCTCCCTTGAGAGGCTTGGAGGGGGTGGTTCAGGCAAATGAGGGGCACCCGCTGTGAGTTCAGAGAGGCGGGGGAGAGCTCCATGTTGCTCAGATGAAGAGCACAGATCTATTGAAACCCTCCCTCACGATAATCTTGATCCCTTAAAGGCATCACATAGGGACAGGGAATACCCCAGACCCTGGCTCGTATTCTTTAAGCTCCCTGAGTGGCAGATTCACAATTTTCTCACTGTAGACTGGCTAGACCTGGCCGGTCCCGAATCTCGTGGACCCCAGCCTCTTCCTGGTGTCTCCAACTGAACTCCTCGTCACCCAACCCAAACCTGCTCTGCTTCCGCCACCCCTGCTCCCCACGCGCCCCCCCCCCCCCGGGACCCCGGGATGTCTGTCACCAAAACTATGTCACAAAATAGGTGAAGAGAGAAACAAACATAAAAGCAAAGCTTGCAGCTGGCTATACAGAAAAGTAAAATGTTCATAGAGGAATCAAAGGGGTTCACTTCCCTGAAGGACACCTCTGCCCTCTGGGACCCCTGCCTGCCCTCCAACCTCACGAGTGTGCTCCTGGGACCCAGACATGACAGATCAGGCAGGCTTCCCTGTGGGCTCTGTCCACGCTTACGGTGAGACCACATGCTGAAGGCACGGTCCTACTTGGTGCTCGGCGTCTCAGAGACGGTCCGGGCACAGCAAGGGACGTGGGGTCTCGGTGCTCACGCTGTGGTGACTGGTCGAGTCAAGGAGAGCGCTAAGATTTTTAGGACCTCAGAACCCTAGGCTTCAGTTGGGGCGCACTGGGGGTGACTGGGGCAGACTTACTCTGCTGCCAACAAGCTGGGATTGGGCCGCTGTGGCCGGTTCTCCGTCCTCATCCGTCTGCTCACTGTCTCCACTTTCTTCTCCAGGGCTTGGATCAGGAGCACCTGCAACGGACACACGCGTGACTCAACCCAGGGAGAGAAAGACTGGGGCAAACCACCCCCCACCCATCCGCCCACAGCCCACCCATCCGCCCACCACCCACCCATCCGCCCACCGCCCACCCATCC
>PITA01019378.1:0-37706 GCA_004023965.1 Spilogale gracilis | reverse complement strand
GGTCATTCAGGTTGGGCTTCGCTTTTTGATCTCTTCAACTTTCATTTACTCTTTATCATCTTTTTCTTTACTCTGTTGTAGTGTTGTACCATATAAATCCATTGGGGCCCATTCTGGCCTGGTATTTTTCTTGCTTCCATTCTCTTCTTCTCTCTTTTTTCTTTCTTCTTCCTTTTTGGTGGTGACTTCTGATTGCTCCGAAACTTTCCAATGAGCAATTCACCTGGATTGTTTGATATATTCAGCTATACATCCCCTCAATCACCTCTCACCCAAATGACTCGGAGGAGGAACAAACAACAGAAGAAAAACCCAGAGACTGCAACCCCTGTCACAGAATTATGGGAAATGTACATAAACAATATGACAGAAATGGAATTTGGGGTAGCGATCATCCAAGCAACGATTAAGTTGGAAAAGAACCTTAGTCTCAAGATAGAAGCTCCAATGACAGAAATGAGAGCAGAACGGGAAGAGGTAAGAAAGGCTATTAATGAGATGCAATCTGATTTAAATATGCTAACAGCTAGAGTATGTGAAACTGAAGATCGTGTTAGTGATTTAGAAGACAGATGAATTACGAAGGAGGAGCAAGAGAAGTCTTGGAACAAACAGCTAAAATTCCATCAAAATAGAATTAGGGAAATAAATGATGCCATGAAACACTCCAATATCAGAATTATTGGAATCCCCAAACAAGTTGGGAGAGAGAGAAGCCTAGAAGATATAGTTGAACAAATCATGGATGAAAATTTCTCTAATCTAGGGAATAAAACAAGTGTTCATGTCTAGAGGCAGAGAGGACAGCCCCCAAGATCAATGAGGCCAGAAAAACCTTCAGGCACATAATTGTGAAATTCATGAATCATAAAATCAAATAATATGTCTTAAGGGCAGCTGGGGGAAGCAATCCCTTACATATAGAGGGAGGACCTTTTGAATAACATCAGATCTATCCACAGAAACCTGGAAAGCCAGAAAGGGCTGACAAGACATATTCAGGGAATTACATGAAAAAAATATGCAACCAAGGATAATGTACCCAGCAAGGTTGACTTTCAAAATGGAAGGAGAGATAAAGAGCTTCCAGGACCGCCAAGGACTAAAAGATTATGCAACCACCAAGACAGCACTACAAGAAATATTAAAAGGGGTTCTATGAAAGAGAAATGAACCCAAGGGTGACACAGAACAGAAATTTACAGAGGTAATCTGTAGAAACATAAACTTCACAGGCAACATGATGTCAATAAAAACCTATGTATCAATAATCACTCTCAATGTGGATGGTCTAAATGCTCCAATAAAAAGGCACAGGGTTGCAGACTGGATAAAACGACAGGTCTCGTTCATATGCTGTTTACAAGAGACATATTTTGAATCTAAAGACACTTCCAGATTGAAAGTGAGGGGATGGAGGACCATCTTTCATGCCAATGGACCTCAAAAGAAAGTAGGGGTAGCAATACTCATATAAGACAAATTGGATTTTAATTTAAAGACTGTAGTCAGAGACACAGAAGGACACTACATCATTCTCAAAGAGTCTATACACCAAGAAGATCTAACAATTGTAAATAATTATGCCCCTAACATGAGAGTAGCCAACTACATAAGCCAACTGCTAAGCAAAATCTTTATTTTATTGATATGAATATCTTTATTCATATTGATATAAATACACTAACTGTAGGAGATCTTACCATGCCACCCTCAGCAATGGACAGATCATCTAAACAGACAATCAACAAAGAAACAAGAGCCTTGAATGACACATTGGACCAAATGGATCTCTTAGATATATTCAGAACATTCCACCCTAAAACAGCAGAATACTCATTCTTCCCGAGCGCACATGGAATGTTCCCCAGAATAGACCACATACTAGGTTACAAATCAGGGCTTAACTAATACCAGAAGACTGAGATTATTCAATGCATATTCTCTGACCACAGTGTCATGAAACTGGCCCTCAACCACAACAAAAAGTTCAGAAGAAAATCAAACACTTGGAAGCTAAAGACTATCGTGCCCAAGAATCTGCAGATCAACCAGGTAATCAAAGAAGAACTGAAACGCTTCATGGAAACCAATGAGAATGAAGACTGAAACAGGAAGAAATTGACAATCTGAATAGACCTATATCTAGTAACGAGATTGAAACAGTGATCAAAAACCTTCCAAAAAAAAGAGCCCGGGACCAGACAGATTCCCTGGGGAATGCTTCCAAACATTCAAAGAAGAAATAACACCTATTCTCCTGAAGCTGTTTCAAAAAATAGAAACAGAAGGAAAACTTCCAGACTCTTTCTATGAAGCCAGCATTACTCTAATCCCCAAACCAGACAAAGACCCCATCATAAAGGAGAACTTAAAAAAAAAATCTCTGATGAATATGGATGCCAAGATTCTTAACAAGATCCTTGCTAACAGGTTCCAACAATATATTAAAAATATTATTCACTATGACTTGGTGGGATTTATCCCAGGGATGCAAGGGTGGTTCAACACTTGCAAATCAATCAATGTGATAGAACAAATCAATAAGAGAAGAAAGAAGAACCATATGGTGTGCTCAGTTGATGCAGAAAAGGCATTTGACAAAATACAACATCCATTCATGATTAAAACTCTTCAAAGTATAGGGATAGAGGGAAACATTCCTCAACCTTATAAAATCTATCTAAGGAAAACCCACAGAGAATATCATTCTCAATGGGGAAAAACTGACATCTTCCCACTGAGATCAGAAACAAGACAAGGATGCCCACTCTCACCACTATTGTTCAATATAGTGTTAGAAGTCCTAGCAACAGCAATCAGACAACAGAAAGAAATAAAAGGTATTCAACTTGGCAAAGAAGAAGTTAAACTCTCTCTCTTTGCAGATGACATGATACTCTATGTCAAAAACCCAAAAGACTCTACCCTCAAACTACTAGAAATCATACGATCATTTGGTAATGTGGCAGAATACAAAATCAATGCACAGCAAACAGTTGTACTCTTATACACTAACAATGAGAATATAGAAATGGAAATCAGAGAATAGATTCCATTTACTATAGCACAAAAAGCCAAAAGATACCTAGGAATAAACCTAACCAAAGTGGTAAAGGATCTGTACTCGAGGAACTATAGAACACTCATGAAAGAAATTGAAGAAGACACAAAAAGATGGAAGAGCATTCCATGCTCATGGATGGGAAGAATAAACATTGTTAAAATGTCTATACTGCCCCGAGAAATCTATACTTTCAATGCCATTCGATCAAAATTCCATCAACATTTTTCAAAGCATTGGAACAAACAATCCTAAAATTTATATGGAACCAAAAAAAACCCCAAATTGCTAAGGAATTGTTGAAGAGGAAAACCAAGGCTGGGGTAACATAATGTTACCTAAGTTCAGGCTTTATTACAAAGCTGTGATCACCCAAACAGCGTGGTACTGGCACAAAAACAGAAAAATAGACCAATGGAACAGAGTAGAGTGTCCAGATATGGACCCACAAGTCTATGGTCAAATCATCTTCAACAAAGCAGGAAAAAATACCCAGTGGAAAAAAGACTGTATCTTCAATAAATGATTCTGGGAAAATTGGACATCTACATATAGAAGAATGAAACTAGACCATTCTCTTACACCACACACAAAGGCAAACTCGAAAAGGATGAAAGACCTCAATGTGAGGCAGGAATCCATCAAAATCCTGGAAGAGAACATAGGCAGTAACCTCTTTGACATTGGCCACAGCAACTTCTTTCAAGACATGTCTTCAAAGGCAAAGGAGACAAAAGCAAAAATGAACTTTTGGGACTTCATCAAAATAAAAAGCTTCGGCACAACAAAAGAAACAGTCAACAAAACAGAGAGGTAACCCATGGAATGGGAGAGGATATTTGCAAATGATACTAAAGACAAAAGGCTGATATCCAAGATCTATAAAGAACTACTCAAACTCAACATCCAAAGAAGATGAACACACAAAAAATGGGCAGGAGATATGAAGAGGCACTTCTCCAGAGAAGACATACAAATGGCTAACAGACACATGAAAAAATGTTCATCACTAGCTATCAGTGAAATTCAAATGAAAACCACACTGAGATACCACCTTATAACAGTCAGAATGGCCAAAATTAACAAGTCAGGAAACAACAAGTGTTGGAGAGGCTGTGGAGAAAGGGGAACCCTCTTACACTGTTGGTGGGAATGCAAGTTGGTGCAGCCGCTTTGGAAAACAGTGTGGAGGTTCCTTAAAAAATTAAAAATAAAGCTACTCTATGACCCTGCAACTGTACTACTGGGTATTTACCCCCAAGATACAGATGTAATGAAAACAAGGGCCATATGGGGACGCCTGGGTGGCTCAGTTGGTTAAGAGACTGTCTTCGGCTCAGGGCATGATCCCGGAGACCCAGGATGGAGCCCCACATCGGGCTTCCTGCTCGGCAGGAAACCTGCTTCTCCTTCTCTCACTCCCCCTGCTTGTGTTCCCTCTCTGACTATGTTTCTCTCTGTCAAATAAATAAAATCTTTAAAAAAAAGAAGGGCCATATGTACCCTAATGTTCATTGCAGCAATGGCCACAATCGCCAAACTGTGGAAAGAGCCAAGATGCCCTTCAATAGATGAATAGATAAAGAAGATGTGGTACAGATATACAATGGAATACTACACCTTCATCAGAAAGATGAATATCCAACTTTTGTAGCAACATGGACTGGACTGGAAGAGATTATGCTGAGTGAAATAAACCAAGTAGAGAAAGTCAAGTATCACTTGGTTTCACTTACTTGTGGTGCATAAGGGGTAATATAGAGGACAGTAGGAGAAGGAAAGGAAATAGGAAGTAGGGTAATTCGGGGAGGGAAACAAAACATAAGAGTCTTTGGACTCAGGAACAAGTTGAGGGTCTTGGAGGGGAGACAAATGGGGGATGGGGGTGTCTGGTAGTGGGTACTGAGGACATGTATTGCATGGAGCGCTGGGTGTGGGGCATAAACAATGAATCTTGGAACACTGAAAAAATAAAATTAAATTAAAATTAAAATTAAAATTAAAAATAGAATAATCATTTGACCCAAAAATTTAACTTCTGGCTATATACAGAAATTAATTGAAATCGGTGTCTCAAAGACATATCTGCCCCCCATGTTCATTACAACGCTATTCATAAGAGCCATGAACGGACCAAGGTTCCATTGATAGATGAGTGAATGAGTAGAGTAATATATGGTATACATTGGAATATTTTTCAGCCTTAAAAAAGAGAAGTTCTTCCATATGTGACAACACAGATGAAGCTGTGAACATATATTACATGAAATTAGCCACTCACAGAAGCACACATACTGCATAATTCTACTTACATGATATATCTAAAACTGTCAAATTCATAGAGGAGGAGAATAGACTAGTAGTGGTTGCCAGGGACTGGGAGGTCTGAGAAATGAAGAATTGTTGTTTGGCAGGCATAAATTTTCAGTTATGTAGATGAATAATTTCTAGAGGTGTGTTGTACAACAAAGTGCCTATAGTTGATACTGTATTGTGCATTTAAAACTCAAGAGGGTATATCACATGCTAGTGTTATTAACACAAAAAACAAAGGGATACTAAAAAACTTTGAGAGATGTTGTATATATTCATTACTTTGATTATGGTGATGACATCACAGGTATTTGCATACATTAAATATGCATACTTCTTGAAATGTATCAATTATGCCTCAATTATACTTGTAAAAATAATGAATGAATAGGTGGAATTTAAACTTTATTCAATATTTGAGAGACTTGGTCTTATTAAAGCCATTTCCTTCTGCCCCTTCATTGCATATTCATAAACTTTATCCCTGGTGTTCTTTTTTAACATTTTGGTCAATATTTCCTATGACATTTTTATTTTTCAAAGGGATCTTCCTTGTCCCAACATCACAAAGATATTTTCTTATATACTTTTCATTAAATTTCTTTAGGTTTAGAGTTTTATAAGTATTTCTTATGTCTTTCAACCACCTGGGACCACCCTAAAATGGGAAGGAAGACAGGAATATTTTTCTCTATGAAGTGACATAATTTCCTAAGTCATCTATTAAAATTTTCACTCAGGGATTTTTGGTTTGATTTTATATCAAGCTTCCATCTATACTCTGATCTCTTTCTGACCCCTCTGTTGTATTTTATTAATTTCTGTGTCTTACCCTACATCAGTGACACATTGTCTTTCTTGCTACTTGTTTTAAATTTGTATTAACTATGGCTCTTTAGCAAGTTGTGTTCTCTATCACGGCCAGTGACCTCTCCTTGATTTTTTTTCAACGAGTGACTTAGTGAGTCTCCATCCTGTCTGAGGATGTATTTATTATGACTGAGGATGCATTTATTTTTCTATATAACCTTTATATAACCTTTTCTATATAATCTTTAGGAGATTTTTGTTGTGTCACAAATGTCCTGCTAAAAGAAAAATTGTAATTTTGTGGATGTGATCGGACTTTGGTGCAAGACCTCCTCCACTCCCAATGCTTGCAGATTTCAATAGCTCTGACCTATTGTTGAGAACTTCCCTGTGATCTAAAAAATAAGTACATTAGAATTGTGGAATCTGAAAATCTTGCCATTATAGTCACATTCATAAGACTGTCATATTAATATCAAGAGGAATATATGGAGAGAGAGGAGTCCTTTTATTACTGCTTAATTAATAAGATCAGAATTTAGTGCTGGTTGTGGGATGCTCATTTTGCATTTTATAGGTACATCTGGGAAGCATTTGATATTTTGATAAAAATTACATAATATTGTCTGTGTTCTAGATTTTTCTATACCTGACTGGTTTTTCTGTTTCTTTGATTTTTGAAATGTCTCCATTGAAATTTCAGTGTATAAAAGAGGATATATAACATGCTTCATGGTAATCTTTGATTTTTAAAACATTAACACAAATTATCATACAATTTTTATGAGACCATTTTTATTTATATAAAATGCATTCTTTTTGTTGTCTTCATATTTGCGAGAATTGTCCCTGAGCATGTTTGGTGAAATATTTGCACGTCTTTAGAACTTAGTAAAGCTATTTCTGGGGGACAAATCATGGGAGTTCTATTGCCTGTTTCTTTCTATTCTACATAGGTTTAAGGTAGAGATGGGAATAATATAAACAAGATGAAGTTTGAGAGGAATAATTTCATGGTAGATCATATCAAGGAAAATACAGATCCAAATACCAGGTTGGACAAAATTACATTCGCACAAGCATTTTAGAAAATGTTTGAAGGATCAAGGCGCCTGGGTGGCTCAGTTGGTCAGGCAACTGCCTTCAGCTCAGGTCATGAACCTGGAGACCCCGGATGGAGTCCCACATCAGGCTCCCTGCTCAGCGGGAAGCCTGCTTCTTCCTCTCTCACTCCCCTGCTCGTGTTCCCTCTCTGGCTGTGTTTCTCTCTGTCAAATAAATAAAAAAATCTTAAAAAAAAAAGAAAAGAAAATGTTTGAAGGAAATGGTCACATCTATTCTGGGGAAAAAATAAATCAGCATTTCACAAAGACATAAAAATGTAGTGACATATTTGAGGTAAAAAAAGATGTTTTGTCTGTTTTTATTAACTACTTCTTTTCAAATTGTTTTTTTTTTTTTAAGATTTTATTTATTTGACAGAGAGAAACACAGCCAGAGAGGGAACACGAGCAGGGGGAGTCGGAGAGGGAGAAGCAGGCTTCCTGCAGAGCAGGGAACCTGATGTGGGGCTCGATCCCAGGTCTCGGGATCATGACCTGAGCCGAAGGCAGTCGCCCAACCAACCGAGCCACCCAGGCACCCCTATTAACTACTTCTTCATGGGAAATAATTAAATCAACTGGGGTTTTTTTTGAAAATAAAAGCTTTCATTATTTTTAAATTTTTACTGACAATTTTTAGGTTACATTTTTGTTTTCTAAGGGCTCTTAACTTTAACCTATGTGTCTCTACCTAATAAGTGCATACTTATACCTAAAATATAAAATGGATAAAAGAAGAAAATTATGTTAAATACTATTGAGCCTTACAGACCAAATACTTGATTTGTTTCATTATAAAACAGGTTTCTGCCTTCATATTGAAAACAGAGAGTAGTTAATGTTAATGAAAATCTATTATTTTAAATTTAAGAAAAATAGGATATCAGGTAAAACTCACTATGTAAATACCTGCTTCTTTCAGGGCATCCTTTTTTCTTGCTATGTTAAGATACAACTCAGAAATAAAACAGATAATATATGATTATTGTCTCTAGAATAAGCTTTTCAAATAAAAATGTTGAACTGATACATTTTCCAGTTTTTCCTTTATAGCTGTAAAAATAAATAAAAATTGGAGAAAATGAAAAAAAGAAAATGTTGGTTATGCTTTAAATGAAATATTAGACCTTGTTAGTGTAAGGTTTTTCATCGCAAATAGAACGGAGACTGCAAAGGCAGAGTCCAAAGAGCAAGCTTTATTGCAAGCACCCTCAGGCGAGGTTCCGCGACTCCAGAGAGGAGAGTCGGGGAAGTCGCGCTGGGGTTGGGGAGTCTAAGGGTTTTTAAGCCTTATGGGTTCCAGGTCTGGATTTAGGTGTTTTTTTCCCCATATTAGGCAAGGGAACATCATGTCCCCAGGTGATTGGTTGGGGGTGGGGAAGGTCCAGACAATTGTGGGTAGTCCCTGGTTGGAAAGTCGGGAAACTTTCAGTCCTCCCCCCCCCCCCCCCCTAGGTTTCAATTTTACTGGAGATGACATGGTGGCCACAGCTGCTTTGGTGGGAAGATCAGTCATCTTGACCCCATCTGCGATGCCCGCCATCTTGGGTGCCACTGTCTCTCAGCCAGCCCAATAGTTAGGGCCAAGAATCATACTGTTTTTAAGGTATACTTAATCTCAGAGTTGGAAAATCACTCCAGACTTATATTTCCACTAAGTTTCATAACTATACAGTTTGAAAATCACTTTGGACTTATATCTTCATTAAATTCCACATCTATGTAAATAACACTCTATAAAGTACTTACATATATACTTAGAAAAAATAACTTTACAAAGTGTTTATGAAAAATGTGCTTGTTTAGTGTATATTCAGAAATAAGGTATAAGAGTAATTTATCTCTTCCCCAAACTCAACCAGATTCAAATCCTGGCTCTCTTTTGAGGCTCTCAACTTAAGAATTAACTTACTGAACATTGCCCCAAATGGGTGAAGATAAATAATGAGACAATTTCAATTTTTTGAGCATTTTTTACAACATTTGAATTGCATATAAGGTAATAGATATCATAACCATG
This sequence comes from Spilogale gracilis, assembly GCA_004023965.1. NCBI lineage: Eukaryota > Metazoa > Chordata > Mammalia > Carnivora > Mephitidae > Spilogale > Spilogale gracilis. The sequence goes on along the minus strand of PITA01019378.1, from coordinate 28,396 downwards.
CATATTTACTTCTTATTGTAATTCCCCCTGCCCTCACATAACAAAATGGCAGACAAGTACATGGATAGTCAAATAGCTTTAGGTAACAAGTTAGAGTTTTTTCTTACTTAGTAGTAAGTTGGTAAAACATGGAGATAATTTGGAGGACAAAAATAAAATAGAAAGTGAGCAACGATTCTTTTCATATGATTTAAAGTTAGAGACATTGTGTCATAACAATATTAGCTTTGAATACTAGTTAGGATGCATGATAACTAGTACTTATTAATAAGAAATATGCAAAACAGGAAGCAGTGTCCCATACCCCCAAGAAATCTTTCCTCCATATTTACTTTCCTTCAAATACACTCTATCTTTGGTGCCTGGGTGTCTCAGCTGGCTTTATAAATGTCTTTGGCTCAGGTCCTCAGATCCAGTCCTGAAATGGGCTCCCTACTCAGCATGGAGTCTACGTCTCCCTCTGCCGCTCCCTGTGCTTGTGTACTCTCTCTCTCACAAAAATAAATTTAAAAAATCCTAAAAAAACAAACAAACCTACAATTATGCTCTGCCTTGATATTTTTAAAATCAGTTATTTATTTATAAAGAATATTCTAACTCATTTCATGTAGTTTCTTGTGTTTTGCTCTTCATCTCTCATTGTATGGAAACTGCTCTTACATTAGTCACTAATGATTTAGAGTCATTAAATTTAATGACCTGTTTTGTGTACCAATCAATCACTAGAGGCATTTGACACTGTTTAAACTGGGCCCATCTATCACCAAAGACCCATTACTCAAGCACTGAACAAGCTCCCTCAATTTTATCCTTGCAATATTCCTCTTCATATCTTTTCCAAGCCCAACAGAAATAGCTTAATTTGAAGTGCACCCGATTTACTGCAAAAATCTCCTGGCTGATATTTCTGACTTCCTTGAATTTTCCCCGTTCTAAAAGCAACTCACAAATATTGTTGGGATATAATGACAAATGCTCTTATGCAAAGTCTATCATCCATGGTTTGAATTTTAGCTAATTAATTCAAATAATTCAATATTTTGTTTTTAAAAAATGCTTAATTGAAGCTACGTAAATGTATCTTACCTAATTTATTATTAATATAGCTTATTTATATGTGCTAATATGCTAAAATATATATTTTAGATAGATAAAACCTGCTCATTTCCCTAATAAGGTAGTCTTTGTTGCCAAGGTATTGGTTCTGGTTCTTAGCAAGAATAGGTTGTTTTAAGGTCTATAATGAAGCATATATGTATAAAAGATGAAAAAAAGGGTAAAGTCCTACAAGAAGAGCTATCGCATGTAAGAACAGAATTGCTGGATAGAAATTTAATGTCATATGGGAGCCTGGGTGGCTCAGTGGGTTAAAGCCTCAGCCTTTGGCTCAGGTCATGATCTCAGGGTCCTGGGATCAAGGCCCACATGGAGCTCTCTGCTCAGCAGGGAGCCTGCTTCCTCCTCTCTTTCTGCCTGCCTCTCTGCCTACTTGTGATCTCTCTCTCTCTGACAAATAAATAAATAAATAAAATTAAAAAAAAAAGAAATTTAATGTCATAGCTGTTTCTTTTATAAATATTGGTTATTTAAAAATTCATAATGGTAACTTATATGAACTAGGTACAAAGAGTAGACTAGAAGGAAATAATTTATATTCAAAAGTTAGAAAATAATTTAAATTTTAAAAAAATATGTTATAATGTATTTAAATTTTTTCTCCAGTTATGGACACATAGCATTTTCATAGCCAGGAGTAAAATATGCACATTCATTAGATATCTTGAATGAGAAAATCCAATTGTATAAGCTGCAATGCTCAGTCAAGGGTAGACGGACACTGTACTGATTGAAATTATTTATTGTTTTTATGTATTTTAAATGGACTTGTAAGAACAGAATTTGATTTTGAATATATGGAATAGTAGACTGAAACTCCCATTAGTACTCATAGAAATTGGATAATTTACTGTCAGAAAACTATTGCAAATGTTTTTTGGGAAAAGAGAATTATGTAACATATTTCTATATCTATGTCTATCTATTTTTCTAACTAATTTCTGATATTATGTTTAAGTAGAAATTTAAGTGCTATAAGGAGTAGGTATTCTTTTGATGATTTTTCATCTTACTAATAATCCAAATTATCTATTTTATATTTATATCATTATTAAAATATAAAAATATCAAAAATGTCTCATTATTATACTATCTTTAAATATTGATTTAGTATTGAAGAAAGAGGAAAGAAAGTCCAGAAACTCATCTCCTAATTTTATGAAAACTTCCTTTTGAGTGCTAAACATTCTTGTGTCTGTGATAGTTTTCAAGTCTGAAAAAAATTACCAGGATTTCTAATGTTATTATTAGGGTCTGTGGTCAAAGGAATGAGGCTGACACAAAAATGAAAGTCAAGCAGAGCTTTATGTCACACCAAGCATCAGAATTTTGCTGACCGGCCAGGGTTGCTTCCCAAAAGAGAGAAAGCAGCCACGCCTATTCTTACAAGCTACCTTTTATAGGGGAAAACCACACTCCGAGCTGACCTGGCTCACATAGCTTGCCTGAGTTAATTCTTCAACTCTGCTGTGATGATGAATACATCTAATCCCCACAGAGTGGTTTACCAGGGAATCTCCATTGGTCAGGGTCCCGGAGGTTAAGGGGATTAACTGATTGGGTGTTCCCACCTAGTGCTAAATACAGGGAACTAGCTGCCCATTCTTAATTTGCCTCTCCATAACTCCCAGGTAGGGAGGTTAAGGGCTTAACTGACTGGCACATCTCCCCAACCTGGCTCGCCTTTGTTTTCCAGGGGCCCTTTGCTCATTTCTCCTGGAACTGTTTTTCTGAGTAAACAAGATGGCGGGGCCTGGATTTCTAAATAGGTCCTTACAGTTAACATTATCCCTTTATTTAAAAATGAAAGTGTATAAACCTAGTAGTTACTACATGATTTATTTTTTAATTTTACTAAATCTTCTTTTGATACATTTTCTTTTTAATTCCTACCTTTTTTCACTTTCTCAATTACATACATTCTCTTTCATTTAACTATTGACACAAGAAGTTCTAAGGAAAAAAATACATCCTTTGAATACTGAATAAAGTTATAAAGAATGGGCCATACTTACTTGATATTTTATGATTTAATGGGTTCAAACTCCTTTGCATACATTCCAGGCAATTTTGACTTCCATTTGTTACAACCTTTAAATGACAGATCACTTTCATGACTTTATATTTTCTTTTTGTTTCTGTTGTTTATTTCCTCAAAATGTTATGAGACTTTTGTACTAATGATCTGACAGTATAAACTTCTCAGTTTAATCTACTATATGGTAATACATTTAGACTCAGTAAAAACCATTTTTCTTCTGCTAACTCTAGTACTCATTGTTACCTATGAAGAAAATCTCTAAGAACAGTAAAAGAACATTTCAACATTTCATTGAATGATTATTTAGTTGACTATGTACATAAGAATTGATTTTAGGCTTGGCTATTTGAATGTAACTATACAACTTGTCCTTTTGATTTTCTTCATAAAAGTAATAACACAATTTTGGGCAAGCCTCAGTATATTGTTTCACAAGTCATTAGTATAGAGTGCAGACACAAAAAATCATAAGCAAAATCAGGTCTTCTATAGGATGACTGATGTTACAAATAACCAAGTAAATATATGATTTACATATCTACATAATTAATGTATGCAAAAATATTGCCTGAAATAGCATATTTGAATGTGCTCAAAACCATTGAATTCTATACTGTGAATGGGTCCAATACGTGGTATTTGAATTGTAACTAAAAAACTGTTTCAAGAAGGAATGGTATGGACACAAGCAAAGCTTATGACAAAAGTATAGTTCCATTATTAACAGATCTGGAGGACTCTTAGACTTAATTTTTATGTATATATGTGTATATGTAATTATCACATACAAAAAGCTGTAGATAATGAATGTATACAACTTAGAGCTTGAAGATAATTGTATACCTCAGGAAATCATCACCACAATCTATGTCATAAGCCTATCACCTCTAAAAGTTTTATTCTTACCCTCTTATTTAGCATTATCATTATTATTTATTTTTGTAATAGTAATATGAGATTACCTTCTTCACAAATGTTTAAGTATACATTGCAGTATTGTTAACTATAGGCATTATATTGTACTGTTGATCTCTAGGACTTACTCATTTTGTATGACTGAAACTTTTACCATTTGGCTATACTTCCCATTTCCCCATCCTCAGACTCCAGCAACCACCATTTTAATCTCTGCTTCTATGAGTTTGACTATTTTAGTTTCATAATACAAGTGGAATCATACAGTGTCTTTTTGGGATTGGCTTATTTCAGTTAGCATATATAATATTCTCCAGGTTCATCCAGGTTGTTGCATAATGCCATGATTTATTTTTCTCCTTTAAGGCTGAATAATATCTTGTTGACATAAATACTACATATTCTTTATCCATTCATCCCTTGAAGGACATTTAAATGTCTTCCATGTCTTGGCTACTCTGAATAATGATGCAATGATCATCAGAGTGCAGATATCATTTCAAGAACTTGATTTCAATTGCTTTAAATGTAGTATGGTTCTGCCATAAAAACATTCATAAGCCAATGGAACAGGATAGAAGTCCAGAAATAAACCCACATGCATATGGTCAAGTTATCTTTGACAAGGATTCAAAGACTGCACAATGGGGAAATGAAATAACAGTTTCTTCAATAAATTATGTTGGGGAAACTGGTTATTCATATGTAAGATAAAATAAAACCAACTTAAAATGGATTAAAGACAGGACACCTAGGTAGGTCAGTCAGTTAAGCAACTGTCTTTGGTTAAGCTCATCATTCTGGGATCCTGGGATTAAGCCCCACATCTCTTTCCCTGCTCAGCAAGGAGCCTGCTTCTCCCTCTCCTTCCTGCTCCTGTTCTCTCTCTTGCTATCTCTGTTTCTCTTTCAAATAAATAACTAAAATCTTTTAAATAAATAAATAAATAAATAAATAAATAAATAAATAAGTAAGTAAATAAATAATAAAATGGATTAAAGATTTAGAAGTGAGATCCGAAACCATAAAACTCCTGGAAGAAGGCTTCTAGGGAAAAAGCTTTTGACATTGGCCTTGACAACAATTTCTTGGATATTAACCAAAAGTACAAGCAACAAATACAAAAATAGATGAATGGAATTAAGCTAAGCTAAAAAGTTTCTATAAAGCAGAGAAAAGGAGAAATGAAAGGAAAAGATAACTTATATAATGTGAGAAATATTTGCAAGCCATATATCTGTTAAAGAATTGATATTCAAAATATATAAGAAATTCCTACAACTCAATAACATAAAACCAATTAACTCAATTGAAAAGTGGACAAAATAATTGAATGGATTTTTTTTTTAAAGATTTTATTTATTTGACAGCGAGAAACACAGCGATAGAGGGAACACAAGCAGGGGGAGTGAGAGAGGGAGAAGCAGGCTTCCCACCGAGCAGGGAGCCTGATGTGGGACTCAGTTCTGGATCTCCGGGATCATGACCTGAGCCGAAGGCAGTCGCTTAGCCAACTGAGCCACCCAGGCACCCCTGAATAGATATTTTTTTAAAGAAGGTATACATATTCAAGAAGTATATGAAAAGATAATCAACATCACTAATTTTCAAGGAAATGCAAACCAAAACCATAATGAAATGTTACTTCATACTTAGATTAGCTATTATCAGGCAACAACAACAAAGAATGAAAAATATTGGAGATATGTGGAGAAGAACAAAGGTCTTTTACACACTGTTGTAGGAACGTTGATTGCTGCAGCAGCTATGGAAAACAGTATGGCCAGTCTTCAAAAAACTACTAAAAGTAGGGGCACCTAGGTGGGTCAGTTAGTTAAGCATCTGCCTTCAGCTCAGGTCATGATCCTAAGGTTCGGGACTGAGTCCCACATCAGGCTCCCTGCTCAGCAGGAGTCTGTTTCTCCCTCTCCCTCTGCTTGCCACTCTGCCTACTTGTACTCTCTATTGCTCTGTCAAATAAATAAATAAAATATTAGGGGAAAAAAGTTACTCAAACTACTAGAAAATAAAACTACCATGTGGAAGATGGCAGAGGAGTAGGAGACCTAAATTTTGTCTGGTTCCAGAAATTCAGCTAGATAGTTATCAAACCATTCTGTACACTTACAAACTCAACAGGAGATCAAAGAGAAGAAGAGCAGCAATTCTATGAACAGAAAAGTAAGTACTTTCTGGAAGGTAGGACGAGAAGTGAATCTGAGGCAATATATGGGAAGATAGACCAAGGAGGAGGGGGTAGCTCCTGGCACGCGGTAAAGCAGTGGAGCACAAAATTGGAACTTTTAGAAGTCTTCTCCATGGAGGGATGTTGCTCCAGTGTCAAACTGGGGTGTGGAACCCTCACTGGGATAGTGTAGTTTCAGGACCTTTGGGGGTCACAGAAAGACTGGGGGTGCCTGAGTATGGCAGAACTCCCAGGTATCAAAGCAAGGAAGCCAGCTGCAGAGAGCAGCCCAGGAGTGGGCTATTAGCCAGAGTTAGCTTAAACTGTGATCCAAGGCACAGCCAGGCCACTACTCTTCAAGCAGGGACCCCAAAAGTGGCAGATCTGGGGACACCACCTCCTTCCTCGACTGGGAGGAGCAGTGTGAATCTGCTAGGTTTGGAGACCAGAGATAAAATGCTTGGTCACAGGCTGGGTGAGCTCAAGGTGCTGCTGGAGACCAGAGAGACAGGCATGATTTCTTTTCTCTGAGAGTGCACTGAGGAGTAGAGGCCTGAGGTCTCAGGTCATCTGGGGACAGAGATTGGAAGACCACCATTTTCATTCTCATTCTCCAAAGATGTATGAAAAACTTTCAAGGAACTGAGAACAAACCAGAGCAGATTATTTAGCCTGGCTCCTGGCAAGAGTGGTGCAGTTCTGCCTCAGGCAAAGACACTTGAGAATCACTGCAACAGGTCCCTCTCCCAGATCAAGAACCAAGGACCAGCCAGGACCAAGTTTACCTATTAGTGAGAACTGCAAAGCTCCAGTGTTAGGAGAATATAGTACATTGAATTCATGGCTTTTTCCCTATGATTCTTTAGTCTTTCAAAGTTAATTTTTCAAATTTTCTTTCCTTTTTTTTTTTTACTCTTTCTTTCTTTGTGTATGTGTGTTTTCCTTCTTTCTTTTTCAACCAACTTATCAACTCCTTTTTTAAAATCTCTTTTAGGGGCACCTGGGTGGCTCAGTTGGTGAGGCGACTGCCTTCGGCTCAGGTCATGATCCCGGAGTCCTGGGATCGAGTGCCGCATCAGGCTCCCTGCTTGGTGGGAAGCCTGCTTCTCCCTCTTTCACTTCCCCTGCTTGTGTTCTCTCTCTGGCTGTGTTTCTCTCTGTCAAATAAATAAAGTCTTTAAAAAAACTAAAAAATAAATAAAATCTCTTTTAATTTTTATTTTACAATCATGTTCTATCCCTTCATTGTATTTAAACTTATTTTTTTGTACACACACACACACACACACACACACACATAAACACACTTAAGTTTCTCTCTTTAAAATTTTGGGGTGCAGATTCTTCTAACAGACCAAATATACTCTAAATCTAAGTCTACTCTAAGCTTTTTTTCCATTTACCCACCTGATCATATTCTCTTTCTCTCCTTTTTTTCCTTTCTTTTTTCAACCAATTTTTTATCAATTCATTTTTAAAAATATTCTTTAATTTTAATTTTTTTTAGTCATATTCCATCCCTTTATTGTATTCACCCTTATTTTTGTATATATGTAAGTTTTTCATTCTTTAAAATTTTGGGAGACAATTTCTTCTAACAGACCAAATACACCCAAAATCTAGTGTGTGGCTCTTTCTAGTCACCAGCTTAATCATATTCTTCTTCTTTTTTAATTTTTTTTCCTTCCTCCCCCACATCCCCAACCCCAGTTTCTGTTTTTTTCTGATTTGTTTCATGTATATTTTTCTGGGGCCATTGTTGCCCTTGTAGCATTTTGTTCTCTTGTTCATCTATTCTTTTCCAGACAAAATGATGAAACAGAAAATTCACCTCAAAATAAAGAACAAGAAGCAATACCAACAGCCAGGGAGCTAATCAACATGGACACGAGTAAAATATCAGAATTAGAGTTCATAATGATGATTATAAAGGTACTACCAGCTGGGCTTGAAGAAAGTATAGAAGATATTAGAGAATTCTTTCTGGAGAAATAAAATCTAACCAAGTCAAAATCAAAAAGGTTATTAATGAGGTGTAATAAAAAAATGGAGGCTCTAATGGCTAGGATAAATGAGGCAGAAGAGAGAATTAGTGATAAAAAAGACCAGATGATGGAGAATAAAGAAGCTGAGAAAAGAGGTAAACAACTACTGGATCATGAGGGGACAATTTGAGAGATAAATGATACCATAAAATGAAACAATATTAGAATACATGGGATCCCTGAAGAAAAAGAGAGAGTGGGGCAGAAGGTATATAGGGGCAAATTATAGCAGAGAACTTCACTTCCTTAATTTGGGGAACAAAACAGTCATCAAAATCCAGGAGGCACAGAGAACCCTCCCTCAAAATTAATAAAAATAGATCAACACCCTGACATGTACTAGTAAAGCTTACAAATCTCAGAGACAAAGAAAAAATCCTGAAAGCCGCTTGGGACAAGAGGTCTGTAACCTACAATGGTAGAAACATTAGATTGGCAGCAAACCGATCCTAGAGACTTGGCAGGCCATAAAGGACAGGCATAATATACATAATATATTCAGGGTACTACATGAGAAAAATATGCAGCCAAGAATACTATATCAAGCTAAAAAAGCTTCCAGGACAAACAGAAACTACAAGAATTTGCTCTGACCAAACCAGCCCTACAAGAAATATTAAAAGATGTCCTCTGAGCAAAGAAAGAGCCTAAAAGTAACATAGACCAGGAAGGAACAGAGACAATATACACTAACAGTAACCTTACAGGCAATACAATGGCAATACAATGGCATTAAATTCATATCTTTCAATAGTCATCCTGAAAGTAAATGGGTTAAACAGCCCAATCAAAGGACACAGGGCATCAGATTGTATAAAAAAAAGAAAATCCATTGATAAGTTGCCTGTAAGAGACTCATTTTAGACCTAAAGACAGCTCAAGATTCAAAATGTGGGTGGAAAGTCATTTACCATGCTAGGGAACATCAAAAGAAAGCTGGGGTGGCATTCCTTATATCAGACAAATTAGATTTTAAACCAAAGACTACATTAAGACATGAGGAAGGACACTATATCATACTTAAAGGGTCTATCCAGCAAGAAGATCTAACAACTGTAGATATTTATGGCCCTAATATGGGAGCAGCCAATTATATAAGCCAATTAATAATTAAATCAAAACAATCAAAACAATAATACAATAACAGTAAGGGACTTTAACACAACCCTCACTGAAATCGACAGATCATCTTAGCAAAAGATCAACAAGGAAATGAAGGCTTTAAATGACACACTGGATCAGATGAACCTCACAGATACATTCAGGACATTCCATTCCAAAGCAACAGAATGACATTCTTCTCTAATGCACATGGAACATTCTCCAGAAGAGACTACATCTTGGGTCACAAATCAGGTCTCAACCAGTACCAAAAGATTGAGTTCATTCCTGCATGTTTTCAGACCACAGTGCTTTGAAACTCAAACTCAACCATGAACAGAAAGTTGGAAAGAACTCAAATACATGGAGACCAAAGAACATCCTAATAAACCAGGAAATTAAAGAAGAATCTTAAAAATTCATGGAAACAAACAAAATGAAAACAACTCATCAAAGTCTTTGGGTGTGTCCCAAAAACAATTCTGAAAGTAAAGTATATAGCAATACAAGCCTTTCTCAAGAAATAAGGCCTTAAATACACAACCGAACCCTACACCTAAAGGAACTGGATAAAGAACAGTAAATAAAACATAATTCAGCAGGAGAAGAGAAATAAAAAAGATCAAAGCAGGGCGCCTGGGTGGCTCAGTAGGTTAAAGCCTCTGCCTTTGGCTCAGGTCATGATCTCAGGGTCTCGGGCTCTCTGTTCAGCAGGGAGCCTGCTTCCTCCTCTCTCTCTGCCTGCTTCTCTGCCTGCTTGTGATCTCTCTTTCTGTCAAATAAATTTTAAAAAATCTAAAAGAAAAAAAGATCAGAGCAGAAATCAGTGAAATAGAAACCAAAAGAACAGTAGAACAGATCAACAAAAGTAGGAGCAGGTTCTTTGAAAGAATTAATAAGATTGATAAACCCCTGGCCAGACTTATCAAAAAGAAAAGGAAAAGGACCCAAATTAATAAAATCATGAGTGAATGAGGAGAGATCACAACTGACACCAAAGCAATAAAAAAGTTATAAAAACATATTTTTTTAAAGATTGTATTTATTTATTCAACAGAGAGAGAGGTCACAAGTAGGCAGAGAGGCAGGCAGAGAGATTAGAGGAAGCAGGCTCCCTACTGAGCAGAGAGCCCGATGTAGGCCTTGATCCCAGGACCCTGAGATCATGACCTGAGCCAACGGCAGAGGCTTTAACCCACTGAGCCACCCAGGTGCCCTATAAGAACATATTATGAGCAACTATATGCCAACAAATTAGACAATCTGGAAGAAATGGATGCATTCCTAGAGATGTATAAATGACCAAAACTGAACCAGGAAGAAATAGAAAACCTGAGCAGACCCATAACCAGCAAGGAAATTGAAGAAGTAATAAAAAAAATCTCCCAAAAAACAAGAGCCCAGGGCCAGATGCCTTCCCAGGGGGAATTCGATCAAATATTTAAAGAAGAATTAATACCTTTCCTTCTGAAACTGTTCCCAAAAATAGAAATGGAAGGAAAACTTACAAACTCATTTTATGAGGCCAGCATTACCTTGATCCTCAAACCAGACAAAGACCCCATCAAAAAGGAGAATTACAAACCAATATCTCTGATGAACATGGATACAAAAATTCTCACCAAAATGCTAGCCAATAGTACATTAGTACAATCCAATAGTGCATTAAAAGGATTAACACCACGACCAACTGAGATTTATTCCTGAGCTGTAAGGTTGGTTCAACATCTGCAAATCAATGTGATACAGTACAGTAATAAAAGAAAGAACAAGAACCATATGATCCTCTCAATAGATGCTGAAAAAACATTTGACAAAGGACAGCATCTTTCTTGATCAAGACTCTTCACAGTGTAGGGATAAAGGGTAGCCATCTATGAAAATCCCACAGAGAATATAATTCTAAGTGAGGAAAAACTGAGAGCTTTTTCCCCGAAGGTCAGGAATATGGCAGGGCTCTCCACTATTACCACTACTATTTAACATAGTCCTAACCTATGTTAGTCCTAACCTCAGCAGTCAGACAACAGAAAGAAATAAAAGGCATCTGAATCAGCAAAGAAGTTGAACTCTCACTCTTTGCAGATGATATGATACTTCATGTGGAAAACCTAAAAGACTCCATCCCAAAACTGCTGGAGTTCATATAGGAATTCAGTAAAGTGGCAGGAGATAAAATCAATGCACAGAAATCAGTTGCATTTCTATACACTAACAATGAAATAGAAGAAAGAGAAATTAAGGAGTCAATTCCATTTACAATTGCACCCAAAACCATAAAATACCTAGGAATAAATCTAACCCAAAAGATGAAGAATTTGTACTCAGAATACTAGAATACTCATGAAAGAAATTGAGGAAGACACAAAGAAATGGGAAAGCATTTGATGTTCATGGATTGGAAAAACAAATATTGTGAAAACATCCATGCAACTTAGAGCAATCTACATATTGAATGCAATCCCTATCAAAATACCATCTACTTTTTTTTTTTTTTTATGGAACCATAAAAGACAGAATAGTCAGAGGAATGTTGAAAAGGAAAGCAAACCTGGTGCTATCACAATTCCAGACTTCAAGCTCTATTCAAAAGTTGTAATCATCAAGACAGTATAGTACTGGCACTAAACAGACACATAGGGCAATGAAACAGAATAAAAAGCCCAGACATGGACCCTCAACTATGGTAACTAATGTTCAGCAAAGCAGGAAATAATGTCCAATAGGAAAAAGACAGTATCTTCAACAAATGATGTTGGGAAAATTAGACTGCCACATGCAGAAGAATGCAACTGGACTATTTCCTTACACCACACACACAAAATAGACTCAAAATGGATGAAAGACCTCAATATGAGATAGAAATCCATCAAAATCCTTGAGGAAAACACAGGAAGCAACCTATTCTACCTCAGCTGCAGCAAATTCTTCCTAGACACACAGCCAAAGGCAACAGAAGCAAGGGCAAACATGAACTATTGGGGCTTCATTGAGATAAAAAGTTTTGCACAACAAAGGAAACAATCAACCAAACCAAAAGATAACCAACAGAATGGGAGAAGATATTTGTAAATGACATATCAGGTAAAGGGCTAGTATCTAAAATCTATAAAGAACTTATCAAACTCAATACCCAAAGAACAAAACATCCAATCAAGAAATGGGCAGAAGACATAAACAGACATTTCTGCAAAGAAGACCTCCAAATGGACAACAAACACATGAAAAAGTGCTCAAAATCACTCAGCATCAGGGAAATACAAATCAAAATCACAATAAGATAACCACCTCACACCAGTCAGAATGGCTAAAATTAATAAATCAGGAAAAGACAGATGTTGGCAAGGATGTGAAGAAAGGGGAACACTCTTACACTGTTGGTGGGAATACAAACTGATGCAGCCACTCTGAAAAACAATATGGAGCTTCCTCAAAAATTGAAAGTAAAGCCACCCTATGACCCAGTAACTACACTGCTGTGTACCCAAAGATACAAATATAGTGATCTGAAGGGGCACGTGTGCCCCAATGTTTATAGCAGCAATGTCCACAATAGCCAAACTATTGAAAGAGGCTAGATGTTGATCAGCAGATAAATGGGTAAAGAAGATGTGTTATGTATCCAGAAGCCATCAAAAATGAAATCTTGTCATTTGCCATGATGTGGATGGAACTAGAGGGTATTATACTAAGCAAGATAAGTAAGTCAGAGAAAGACAATTATCATATGATCTTGCTGATATGTAGAATTTGAAAAACAAGGCAGAGGATCATGGGGGAAGAGAGGAGAAAATGAAAGAGGATGAAAACAGAAAGGGAGACAAACCATAGGAGACTCTTACTTTCAGGAAACAGACTGAGGGTTGTTGGAAGGGAGGGGGGGTGAAAGGGATGGGATGGCTGGGTGATGGACATTGGGGAGGGTATGTGCTATGGTGAATACTGTGAATTGTGTAACACTGATTAATCAAAGACCTGTACCCCTGAAACAAATAATACATTACTTGTTAAGTAAAAAAAAAAAAAAACAATTAAAAAAATATGGACTTTGTTTTTAATGAATAGAAATCTGAGAGGTTTCCTCTAGTAGTAAGTTTAATCATATATATGGAATTCAAACAATATGTCCTTAAATGGCATCCTGATGATGGCATACACCACATATTTTTCCTGTATAATTTTAGGAAAAGATACTAAAACAAAATAAGAGGATAAAACATGTATCTGCATGTTTATACATCTGGAGTGAAATTTTATCTTTTTCCTCCAGATGTCTTGTGAAGTTCCCTGTACCAGATGTTGTAATCTGTTCTGTTTCTTCAACTTTCAGCATTCTCCCTTATATTCATGGATTCCCAATGAATGGCATGTTTCTTCAGGATAGTGTTTCTATACTTAGATGAATTGGCCATAAAACTTGAACTTTGCTAATTCTATGTATTACATCCAGAGACTAGGAATTTGAGATAATACTAATGTGGACTTTTGTCTGGTAAATAAGTTAATTTTCAATGACAGATAATCAGGTAATCAGATAATCAGATTTTCAATGCCAGATAATTTACTTTTACATACCATTAGTAGGACCCCACCATTTGTTATGTGCCTACTATCCACCAACCACAGAAGTTTATCAAATTGTATTCTCATGACTCTGTGAACCAAGTAGTATTCTTTCTATTTTATTATTGACACAACTGGGGTTCAAAATAATGTACCTAAGCCTAAGCAACTAGTGTCAGATCTACCTGACTCAAATATTGTAATTGCTGTCTCTTTGCCTTGGTTTATGTCTTCCATAATGCTCAATTTCAGAATATGTTCATCTTAACTCTGAAATGTCTCCTCATATTTCTGCTGAGTTCTCAGAGGAGAATCAAAGACAAATACACTTGTGTATATTGAAAGGTGATACCAAAAAATTTAAGAAGATGAGAGTCAAAATAACATCCACCCCTATACCCCCTTTTTTAGAAAGCCAGATGGAAGAACATAGTTCAGAGTAAAAGTCAAAGAAGCCAGCTACCAGAATGAACACATTTGCCAACACTGCCCATTGATTTACCAATAACAAGAGTCCCTACAAGGAAGGACCTGCCAATAAGACTAGAACATGAAAGGGAAGAAAATATTTGTCTTCTGAGGCAGGCTTGTTTCCAAAAGAAAAAGAGCAAAGCAAAGCTATAAATGCTAGTTCTTGCCTAATCTCTCCAGAGAAAGACTGAGTGAAAGGGCAGATCTAGCCAAGAGTATAGTTAGAGAAGTTCCCAGTTCAAGGAAACCAGAGGGCTAAAAAGAAGCAATCCCTTCAAAAATATATTTTTTCACAATTAATATTAAAAACAGCAATATAGGTATGTAATTAAATTAATTCATTTCATTAACTAATTATTTAGTGATTATTTCTTTTGTTGCCCAGAAATTAACTTAAGGTTAAATAAAACAAGCTTTCACCTCAGTATGACATTATTTTAAGCATTCGCTCTAAATGAAATATAAATAAATAAAATATCATGACTAGGAAATAGGGAGAAATGGAAACTCAAAAAAATATCAGTTGAACTGGCAAAGATGCAAGCTTCAATGTGAATTTAAATATTACTTCTAGGGGCGCCTGGGTGGCTCAGTTGGTTAAACAACTGCCTTGGGCTCAGGTCATGATCCCGGAGACCGGGGATCAAGTCCAGCATCGGGCTCCTTGCTCGGCAAGACGACTGCTTCTTCCTCTCTCACTCCCTTGCTTGTGTTCCCTCTCTGGCTGTGTTTCTCTCTGTCAAATAAATAAAATCTTCTAAACAAACAAACAAACAAACAAATAAATAAATATTACTTCTATCTCCTCATATAAAATAGACTAAATAATTTAGGGATAAAAGTTTTCTGGAATATTAATTAAATTGATGTCTTTGGCAAGTCACTGTTGCCTCTCTAGGACTTTGATTCTTCCCTATCATTTTGAAGTTGATGGCCTCCATTATCTAAAATAGTAAATCCCAAGTGTGTGTGTGTGTGTGTGTGTGTGTGTGTGTGTGATGGTAGTGCTGGTGGTGAGTGGCAGAGAAACTATAAAGTCTGTTACCCCTGTCCCTTTATGAAAGGAGACATGGGAGTCTCCTGGGTAGTTTTTATTTTCTAGACATTTTTTTTCCTCTTTGAAATTTCTAAGTCTCTCAGATACATGCCTCCCCAGTTAAGAGAACATGGGCAATGCCAAAGGTCCTCATATGAATTAGATGCTTATTTTGTCCCTTAGATATGTCTAGGTGAGCAAAGTACTGAGAACTGCTGAAAGGCCACATAAAAGTGTGACTTCCTCCCACATAATTTGCTCCAAGAGGCCCTAAATACACATTTAGTTGAAATACTGTAGAGAATTTAGGAAACACTCATGAGGATATAGACATTACATACACAAATGGGGGGATGATTCACATGAAGTTTTATGGAAAGCCGTAAAACCAAAAGTTTGTTTTTCATATAAGGATATTTTTAAATCAAGCCTACATCTATTGTGCCAGTGATTTTGTTTCAGACAGATGCCCAGCTACTCTTCCACAGATAGATTTGAAGAGAATTTTCCAGCATGTAATGAACTTGTAAAAAATGAAATTATTTGCTTCATTATGTTAAGGCTATTTCACAAGTTACTAATATTTACAACAGTTTACCAGTTCTTAAAATTAAATGTCCGGAACTGTAATGATGGTTTTCATGTGATAGATTCATGATGACAAGAATGGTAAGGGAAGTACCATATGGTGAGTAGGTGGAACATCTGTCAAAGACACTTTCTTTGCCTTCCTTCCTATGGGAAAATATTTTAATTTTTGGAAACACTTCCTTTGTCCATATGTTATATTTTATGAATATACTAGTACAGAAACCTAGAAAAGGAAAGAATACATGTGCACACACACACACACACACACACACATACACACACAGGTGTACATACACAGAAGAAAAGGACCATAAATTAATGATTTTTTTTTTAGATTTGTTGCGTGTAACAGTTTTTTAGGCTATAAAGTTTAGTTGGTGATGTCACAGTAACATAATGATATTCAGGCAAATTTCAAGGAGGATATCGATTTTTACAAAATATTTGGTTATATATTGAAGTCTGTCAGTGCTGATGAACAGCCTAGAGAATTCCACTATAGCCACTTTTTAGTGAAATCTAATTGTGTCACCTGCAAAAAAGACATGTTATCAAGTTGGAGAAGAAAAGGAAAAATTGATTTCTGAATAAATAGGCACTAATTAAAGGGAAACCATATGTAATGCCAAACTACTTTTTTAGGGTAAAAAATAAATATCTACTTAGCTGAAGGAATTTCATGTTCAATTTCCACTCAGAGAACATATAAATGTTTCCCTGGCATCTAACTGCCAATTTCCTGGACAAATTTTGTAAAAATAATGCTTTTAACATTTTGTAAAATATAAAATTTAAGTGCTTTTAAAAAACCAGAACAGATTTTGTTGTGTGTATATTGGAGCAAAACAGTTGTTATTACTATTGACAAAGCTAAGAGACAAGAAGGAAACCTATGGAAAGCTAGGGTTTCTAATTCTAAGATCATTTTCACAGTAAATATTGTTATTGGAGAAATCAAACTTTTCTTAATAAAAGTAGGTACAACAGAACTCAAAAAGAGAACTAGAAACATCATTTAAACACACAGGAAATATTTCTTTCTACATCTTTCCAGGTATAAAATCAGGATAACTCTTTGGTGGCATCTCAAACCAATGAGATTCCATGCCACTGGCAGATGACAATCAGGCACCAATAACCCAGAACAATTCTTAGTTCAAACACTTTTGTCCTAAGAGAGAAATGGATGCTATAAATCACTCATCCATTCATCCACACAGTGAAAATTATTTTCTTAATATAATCTATTTTACTTATTTATATTTATTTATTTATTTTTATTTACTCTTTTTATTTTATTTTTTTGAAAATTTTTTAAAAAATTTTATTTATTTATTTTAGAAAGAGAGACAGAAAGCACAGTGAGAGGGGAGGGGCAAAGGGAGAAGGAGAGAGAATACCATGCAGACTCCCTGCTGAAGACAGAGCCCAAAACAGGGCTCCATCTCATGACCCTGAGATCATGACTTGAACTGAAATCAAGACTCAGGCACTTAATCAACTGAGCCACCCAGATCCTCCACACAGTAAAAACTGTTTATGTATTTTACAAGTCTGTTTTCTACTTTGTTGGGGGACTTTACATCAATATTTGAAGTTTCTCTATGGAGGCTAGTTCTTCTAACTCCAGATTAAGCTTCTTAAAAGACATGTGTCCATTTCATGTGCTTTTTATGAGAAATAAGAGTGGCATGATATTTAGACAGGATCAGTGAAGAATATTATTTGTTTGTTTGTTTTTTAATTATGCTTCCATTTAAATCATTAAATCAAATATTTACTTAATCCTTGATAAAAGAAGCATTAATAGAGAAAAGAGAACTACCAGGTAAAACAAGGACCAAAACATCAGAAACAGTCTATCATGTCTTTCATGGGTAATCTTTGGCCCTTTTTCTCTAGGTTCCTCTTCACCACATAGGGCCCATGCTCCATTTAAACCTGTTTCCATTTGCACTGAGTTGGTGAATGGCAGATGCTGATTTCAACTGCCTTATACTTTCTGGTTTTTAGATTTTATGTTCAATTCAAGACCTTCTTTCTTTTTTTCCCCCAATTTTTTATTTAAGTTCCAGTTAGTTTACATATAGTGTAATACTGGTTTCAGGAGTAGAATGTAGTGATTCATCACTTAGTATAACATGCAATGCTCATCACATAAAAATCTTCTTTCAGAAGTGATTTGTATTCTAATATGGTCTTATCTTTCTTTGTTAGCTCTTAATGAAGGAACATTTATTATCACCCCAAAACTATCAGTACACAGCAAAGATTGTAAACAGCATATATATTTATTTCAAAATCCATTTATCCTTCCACTCTCCTATGATGTCTCTAAGTTCTTTACAAAAGAAGAAAATATATTAATCATTAATGAATGGTCTCAAAGGGAGACATTTGAAATTATGAATTTTAATAAAGCAAAGGACAGTGGAACAGTGGTATTCCTAATGAGAATAATATCTATATTCAAGAGATATTACAAAAAGAGAATACCTCTATACCTGATTGTCAGACCTTTCAAAATAGTCTAGAAGCAGATGCATTCAACATGAATGTTGTTCTTTGTTTTATTTCACTTCACTATTTCCCCAGATTTTTATGTGACACCTAAAGGAGAGATCTTACCTAGTCTGAATGCACAACTTGTGGCATAAGCTTAAAACACAGCTGTTTCCAGATCCCATTTCTAAAATCCTTCCAATAATAAGTTGATGTCAGGTTTATTCTTCCCAAGCAATCTGAAAGGAAGAGATTCCACCTATGTAGACACATAAATAATTTCTGTTTTGATGATTAGGAACTATACAGATTCATATGATAGGAAGGCATGGCTTGTTTTTTTTTTTCAAATTATTTCTTGGTTGAAAAGTTACTTAATAAAATACAGTATATGAGAATGAGTATCATAGATGCTAAATACATTTTGGAAAAAATAACTGAATTTTTAGAGTTAAAATGTAAAATATCTGAAATTCAGAAAAAAATTTACATTAATCTAATTTCTTTTCATAGACCATAGGAGATATTTGACTTCAGGAAAAACACAAGTTAATTATAGCTTTAAAAAAATAAGGATGCATTTAAGACAAGAGTGACAATGTCTCAAGTTAACATTTCTTTGCAATTACTTACTTTTTGACCTACAAAGAACTCTTGTCCTTAACAATAACATTTGTAATTACCTTAGCAGTCGCAGTAGGTTTAATGTAAGTAATTGGTACTGAAAAGAAATACTTATGGAGTAATTTTGTACACACAAATTAAATTCCATCATGTAGGTATCATTACTACTAAAAATAAATTGCAAATATTTATATAAAAATTACTCTATTCCAGTGACTACTCTAAGTGTTTTATATATTAGCTCACAAAGGTCCTGTAAGGTAAGAACTTTTAGTGTTTTTATGGTGACAGAGACAAAGGGAAGTCACCTAACTTATCATTAGGGGCCAGACTTAGGATGCAAAAACAAAGACTCTTCTTTCAATCCTTCTGTTCTTAACCTCTATCTATGCTTTCTATGATTTTATTTTTTCTTTATTTTGGCAGTAATTCCTATGGGAACATGTTAATAAGACAATATTTAATTTCATGAAGACCATTTATTTATTTTATGAAAACATTATTGTTTATTTTTTGTTTGTTTTTTGTTTATGAAAACATTGTATATGCTTAGATTCAGATATTAGCATATGTCCTGCCACATTTCTTTTTTCTTTTTTTAAAGATTTTATTTATTTAACAGAGAGAAACACAGTGAGAGAGGGAACACAAGCAGGGGGAGTGAGAGAGGGAGAAGCAGGCTTCCCGCCTAGCAGGGAGCCCAATGCAGGGCTCGATCTGGGGACTCTGGGATCATGACTTGAGTTGAAGACAGTCGCCCAGCCAACTGAGCCACCCAGGCGCCCCCACATTTGTTTTTTCATTCAGAGCCATGTTCAAAGGTTGTCATCAAGTAGCTGCTGAAGGACTGCATGAATATATTGAAAAACAAAGTAATTACAGAGATACTTGAGGTAAAGAGATTTGATATAATTTCAGTACCAGAATTATAGCATGAGCTCTGTGGACCAGCTCCCCTAAGAAATAATCATTACTTATTGATTGTTTCTTAACAATGCAAATTTATTTTCTGGAAATCATTCAAAATATTTACAATAAATGAAGAGACGTTGATTCAGGAAAATCTACTAAACCTTGGTAAGAGCATCCAGTAGTAATTGAGTCACAATTCATCTCCCACGCACACACACATAGCTCAGACTAATGGAAACTCCACATGGAGATTATGTGGCCAAGAAAATGGGACTCCATTTCTGTCTAGCTCCCAATTAAGGACTCTGATATTTCTCTAAGATGGGTGGTG
Organism: Spilogale gracilis; assembly: GCA_004023965.1. Taxonomy (NCBI): domain Eukaryota; kingdom Metazoa; phylum Chordata; class Mammalia; order Carnivora; family Mephitidae; genus Spilogale; species Spilogale gracilis. The sequence goes on along the minus strand of PITA01019378.1, from coordinate 7,963 downwards.
AGCCAGCATTTTTCATTCCAACTATATGTCATAGAACCTAAATTCCAAGTGAATGAGGCCAAGGGGCCAGGAACTCCTTTTCTCCAGCCAGACTTGACTCATGAACCAGAGCCTTACCACAGGTGTGGAAGGCCAAAAATACTGGGTTTGACCACCCTTACCACAGCTTACTCATAGGGTGGAGGTACCATATTGGGTAAGATAAGCTGAAAGCACTAGAAGTTACTTTCCCCACACAGCACTCCAATCACAAACCAAGGGTGTTGTACTGAGAGTAAGGGTCAGTGTATCACTGAATCAATGTGGGTGTGTTCCTTGGTATAAGTTACAAACATAGACTATACTAGGTGTAGTTGCCTCATGGAGTCTCCTTTATTTGCAGCATATTAGAAGAACACAGGGAATAATTTCAAAAGCTGTGAGTCCCCAAGTAGGACCAGGCAGGCCCCTTTTATTAGGATTTGGGGTGAATATTGAGGAGGGGAGATCTCATCATTACATATAATGGGCAGGCATAAATTTGCACAAGTTCACTCAAAAAACATGCTTGTATGTACATGCACATTATGCTAATGAAGCTGATGTTCCTGCCAGGGCGGGGATTTTAACATGATAATGAGGCTGAGGTGATTGTCCAGCACTTTCTAATTCTTCTGTGCAGATGTCTTCCTGGGATCATCTTCAAAATGTTTCTTCTGTTCCAATAACTCAGTAAGTTTCTAAAAGATAAAATTGATAGTGGGGCACTTGGGTGGCTCAGTCAGTCAAGCATCTGCCTTCAGCTCAGGTCATGATCCCAGGATCCTGGGATCCAGTCCTACATCGGGTTCCTTACTCAGCACAAAGCCTGCTTCTCCCTCTGCCTCCTGCTCCCCCTGCTTGTGCGCTCTCTCTCTCTCTCTCTCTCTCTCTCTCTCGCTGACAAATAAATAAATAAAATCTTAAAAAGAAAAAAAGATAAAATTGATAGACAGAAGCTTCTAGGAGTTTCCTGAGTTTAGAGGGGTCTTGCTGGTGACAACTGTTCTTGTCCCTGAGCAGTGGCTCAGAGATTCAGTTCACTGGGAGAGGCCTATCATAAGAACAAGATTCAAAGCTTTGCCTGAGATAATGAATTGAATTGAAACATCGTGGGGAAGTTTGAGCCTAACAGTGCTCCCCAAAACAATAAATATTTGTGGATCTTTTGGTGGTCACCAATTAAGAATAGGCTATAGCTACATGGCAGCAATAGCTAAATCATAGGCCAGCTAGTTTATTAGTGAGACCTAGACTGACCCACAGAATGACCCTTGCAAAGGACAAAATGTAATGGATCAGACTAGAGCAATCCATATCTCAGGGCATCACCAGAAACTTCAAGACAAACAGCCACCAGGTAGCGGAGCCTAACCCTGGGGGTGAACACAAGAAAGGCAGACAGCCTGTAAGATCAGGGAAAGAGAAAATATAAAAAAATCCCTGCTGTGGATGTGGTACATTAACAATGGATTTTGGAACACTGAAAAAATAAAATTATATGAAAAAAAAATCCCTGGGGCACCTGGGTGGCTCAGTTGGTTGACCGACTGCCTTCGGCTCAGGTCATGATCCCGGAGATCCGGGATCGAGTCCCACATCGGGCTCCCTGCTCAGCGGGAAGCCTGCTTCTCCCTCTCTCACTCCCCCTGCTTGTGTTCCCTCTCTGGCTGTGTCTCTCTCTGTCAAATAAATAAAATCTTTAAAAAAAAAATCCCTTCTGAAACCAGGCTGACTGTGCATAAGCCCAAAGTTGAGCCTTCTGAGGAGTACACTAGAGGCTTCAAACTGCAGGGAAATAAATTCACTAAGAGTCCCTAACCAGGTTACCAAACACATGAGCAAATACATACCAACAACAATCCATGGGAAAGGAGAAGTGGAAGAGGGAATTTAGCCTCCAGCATTGTAAAAATAATTTTTTTTAGTGTCCATTTCTCAAAAAAAACCAAAAACAAAATAAAAACAAATTATGGGGCATGCAAGGGAAAGAAAAAGATTTATACAAAGGGAAAAAAAGATAAGAGAAGCTGTGATTTACTAGGCAAAGATGTTGAAGTAATCCTTATCATAAGTTCAGAGTTAAAGGAAATCATGTTTAAAAAAGTAGCAGAAGTATGTCAATCATACTTCAACCAAAGTGGAAGGTAGGATGACCATCTTCCATTGCATAGAAAATACCAATAAAGGGATAGAAAACATGAAAAAGAAACAAAGGCAAATTTTGAAATTAGGGTAATCTAGGGAGGGAAACGAAACAACAGAGACTTTGGACACAGAAACAAACTGAGGGACTTGGAGGGAGGGGGGTGGAGGGATGGGAGAGCCTGGTGGTGGGTACTGGGGACACCTAAAGCGTGGAGCACTGGGTGTGGGGAATGGGGAATGAATCTTGGAACACTGGAAAAAAAATTTAGTAACAATAAAAAAAATATAACCAAAATGAAAAATTTATTAGACATACTCAACAGAGGATTTGAGCAGGCAAAAGAAAACAACCAGTGAATTTGAAGATATACTGATAGGGGCTGTACAATCTGAAGAACAGAGAGGAAGAAAACTGAAAATATCCTCAGAGAAATGTATGACTCTATTATGTGCACTAACATACACAGAATGGAAATAACAAAAGGAAAGGAGAGAGAGAGAGAGAGAGAGAAGCTGAACACAGACGAAACATGTAGAGTCCCTACTCTAGGGTGAGGTGCACTTGATCGCTGTGTGTCTTTCATCGTTCTAAATCTTGTACAGGTCCAAGCCTTTGTGTCTTTAATGTAATAATGTAAAAACATGGACATTATTGAAGAATACAGCTTGCCCTTATATCTGAAACAGAACATGACTCAACTTGGGTTCTCTGATGAAATTAAATTTATACAGTCCCACATGGAATAAGGTATAAAGCTGTTCCATCTTTCTTAGAACATCATTTTGGGGCCAATATAATGTCCATCTGATTCTCACTGATAATGTTCAGCTTAATCATTTGGTCTAGAGAGTTCCAATTTCTCCATCACAGAGTTATGTTTTTTTTTTGTCATGCAAAAGTTAAGGAATTTGTGAGAGAACAATTTAAGATGATGCCTGGTACCTGCTCCTACCAAAATTTCTTTTAGGTTTAACACCAATTAAAGATTCATTCCTAAACCACTCTTTACTATAATGAGTGGCAATTTTATCTTTTATTTTAAAATATTTACTTACATTTTCAAAAATTAAAGTCATGTAATACTCATTTACACTTAAATATTTTTTGAAAATTTGTAATATATTTACTTAGGGTTTGTTTTTTTCCACTTACTTTTGGTCAGCAACTTTAAATCCTTTAGAATAAAATAACCTTTTAAAAAATCAAAATAACTATTTTTTAAATTTTGTGTAATTAACATCTTTAATGAGTTATTTCATTTTTAAATTTTGTGTAATTAACATCTTTAATGAGTTATAACTTTATTATGTTGTATTCCAAAATCTCCAGATCAGTTACAATAAACACAAATTTATAAGAAAATCTTAACTCTAGTAAAATCATTAATGATTTTGTATCAGTGAGGGAAATAAAATAACATGAAATATGTAATCATATCATGAATTTTGTGCCATATTATTTTATTTCTAGCCAAAAATTTGGTGGCTCATTAATTAAATACTCAGATTTGTTCAGTAATACTTGAAGTTGTTCTTCTTTAATAAATAACCAGAGTTTACACATTTGGAGGGGTGGGTGTGTTCAATGAAGTTTTGTCAAATAGGAGTACAGAATATATACAATTTAGCAGCTTATTACATTGATTTACAGTGTGGAACTGTATTAATATTTAATTATTAAATATAAATATGTGAGCTTTCATATGTATTTTTTGTTCTGGACCCTGCAAAAATTAGAGGTCATCCTAGTGGTAAGGTTGCCATCTCTACAGAAAAAGCCAGGTTGAGAAACAACTGGAAAATTCTGAGTCGTGCTGGTCTCTCTCATTAGGATTTCATCTGAAGCAAGAGAGAGGAGGTTTTGTTAAAATTAAATTATTTGGAAAAAATAAACTAGGAAATTATTCAATCAAAGTTTATACCCTAAGTTTAGGGTAAATATCTATCTACAGAGATAAGATATTTGCAAAAATATAATATCTAAAGAAAAGATACAATGATCAGAGTGGGTCAGGTGCTGGAATAAAACAGCCCCACCTTTCTCTCTGAGTTCCACAAGAGCTAACAAGGCAATTTATTTCTAAGCATAAATAGGTTAATATTCCTTAGTGCCTTCATATTGCCTTTTAGATCTCTGAAGTTTTAATTGTGGGAAAATATAATTTACTGAAGAATCTGGCACTCCTCCAACTTAAGTGTGGGAAACTAGAGTATAGGAAACATTTCTGCACAAGAGAAGTTAGCAAAACACAATAAATTCGTGCAATATTGTCTGAAAAAGAAATCTTAATATAATACACGTTACTTAAATATGATTCAGCTTGGGCCATCTGTAGAAAAGTCTTGGGCCCAGGGATGTACAGCAGGCCTGAGTCAGTTCCTTAGTCACTTTGGGATAGCATCTTTCCTCTCGTTCTTTGTTAATAAAACTCATTACAGCTAAAATCCTCTGGTCCCCTGTGAATCTTCGCAAGAGAATCCTTTTATTTTTTTCTTTGGACTGACATTTTATTTTTTCTTTTATCTTCATAAAAAAAGGAAAAACAAGCAAGTTGCTCTTCCCAAGGTAGAGAAAAAAACACCCCTCCATTTTCTATAGCCCTTCTTTCTCTTAATCTTTGCCCTTTCCCGGACCATCCTTAGCAAATTCCTGTGCCCTTTAGGTTATTTCCTTTGTGGGTTTAGTCCAATCTGATGTCTGACCTGAGGACTAAAATTAGATTCATGCTATTTCAAGCATGGGAAGTCACAAATTTAAATTCTATCGTTTTTTCACTTGACTGGTCAGCAAGAAGTCTTTCAATTTTGTTTCTTTGCTCTTACTTTCATGTTAATATCACTGCTGGAAAGTTTCCAAGAATGTCAATGAAATATGTGAAGCCCCCTCAAAAAAAAAAAAAAAAAAAAGAAGAAAGAGAAAAGCAAATCAACAAATCCCATGCAGATCTTTGTTTTTACTTACTTTAAGCAGTGTTTGTATATTTGCATGAAGTAAGGTCTTTCCTATGCTTTTAATGTCAACATGTCATGTAAAAAGTAAATAAGAAAAAAGAGAGGCTAAGCTATTGGCTAAATATTTTTAATGTTACACCTACATCTGCTTTTTTTTTTTCTTAATTTTACTAAGCTTCTTTGGGACCTTAAAAGTCAATCAAATTTAGATGCATCATTGCCATAGTTTTATTATTCTGGATTGCTCTAATCTTTCCTTAATTACAAATAGCTTAGCTATTAGTTTATGAGGACTGTTTTATTCCTGTTGATTTGGATGAATAATGCTTATTCTTTTTAAGTTTGCACTACCTTGACTTCAGGCACCCACAACTTCATAAAATAAAACTCGATGTTCAGCTACGTACACCCAAACAGGCAGAATTGTTCCCTGAGATGTGCAAATGTTCTTACCCATAATTTAATGTTCCAATATTTGGGATATCTTCTGGTTTCCTGAATAGAATTCTCATCTTTCTATTTCCCTCAATTACTCTACCAACAATTTTCATTAAGAACACAGGCCATGGGCTGCTGGGTGGCTCAGTGGGTTAAAGCCTCTGCCTTCAGCTTAGGTCATGATCGCTGGGTCCTAGGATGGATGCCCACATCGGGCTCTCTGCTCGGCTCTCTGCTCTCTCTGCCTGCCTCTCTGCCTACTTATGATCTCTCTCTCTGTCAAATAAATAAAAATCTTAAAAAAAAAAAGTTGAAAGGCCCCCAAATTCTTTTTTATATATTAAAGATTGTTTTCTATATGGTATTTTTGAGAGAAATCACCAAACAGTTAAATCCTATTGTCCTAGCTTTTCTTCTACATTTGCACAATGTCAGTTGCTACATTAATAGGACTGATTACTCCCCTGACCTCCAATTTGGCCAGTTCTTATAAATCCAGGGTCTGGCTTTGTTCCAAGAATACTTCACAAAAACAGCAGTGATCCAGATTCAGATGCAGGCCATAGTTTCCCTCTCTGAGAGATACAAACATTCAGCAGGTATTGGAGGGCATGCAAATAAATAGAAGTTTCTAATCTCAAAATATTTAAAAGCTGGTAACAAAACACAAGGATACTGACCGTTTTACAGTAATTTCCAAATGAGTGATGTAGAGCATGCCAAAGGCCGGAATTAGCCTTTGGAGATAATGTATGTGGTCAAAATTTTTGAAACAAGAAACAGTGAAAATATGATGTTATGGTTTAGCCATATTGCTATCCACTTTTAATACTCAAAATGTTGACTATATTGGTAAATTTCTTTTTTTTTTTAAGATTTTATTTATTTGACAGAGAGAAACACAGCCAGAGAGGGAACACAAGCAGGGGGAGTGAGAGAGGGAGAAGCAGGCTCCCTGCCAAGCAGGGAGCCTGAGGTGGGACTCAATCCCCAATCCCGGGTATCTGGGATCATGACCTGAGCCCAAGGCAGTCACCCAACCAACTGAGCCAGCCAGGTGACCCTATATTTGTAAATTTCTAGAAAAAAAACATGGAAGTAAGATTTTTGATTACTGTTGGGTTATGTTAGTCGCTTCATTTTGTAGATAGTCTACTTAAAATTTTTTGGACTAATCTCAATTTTGTACCATTCTCGGTAATTATGTTTGTATTTTAGAACTGTACTCCTTTCACTTACTTTCCTTGCCAAAAATTTAGGGTATTTTCAAAACAGAATCTCCTGTGCTTTAAACTATCCTCCCTTTTACATTTTGGGAACAACTTATTGTAATGTTTATCAGAGCAAAAAAAAATTTTCTTTCCTTACTAAATTATTTACACTTGTACCATAAGAAAATAGGCACTTCTTCCACACAAGTTAATGATAGCTCCTAGACCAAATAAATCAGAGAAGTAAGATAATATTCAGAAAATTTGTGAATTTTTGCCTAAGCAAAATTTAATTGTATTATTGAATGTCGTTACTAGAATTATCTGTAGTGGGATGTTGTTCTTTGCTTCAGCTAAGAAGCCTGACCTTAGTTTGCTGGGTAGAAAATGAACAAAAATAATTTTTAAAAATAATTATTGCAGGATCAAGTGTGCACAGCACAATATATTTTTACTCCAAAGGTACCCTATTCTGTGGGAACTAGGACAGGTTACCATCACAGAAGCATACATGGGAAGACTAACTGAGAGAGAAGCCACAATTTTGTCTCTTATCTGATCTCAGAAGATATCCATCAGCACCTTTTTAATTTTACAAAGAAAAAAGTGTATTTTCTGTTCTCAACATGACAGACTTGCTTAAATATTTAATAATAACCTGAGATTGATACACTTAACTACCAAAGGGGACTAAAATTACACTGAAAAATTAATATGCAGAAAAAAATTCACCTGCTTTAGCACAAATAAGTCTTATCTGTGGTTTGGCTGTCGCAAGAAGGTTGGGAAATAAAGAATCTAGCATTTTCTGTGATTATGACATTTATGTCTCTCATAGAGGAAAATAATTAATTATCAAAGCAAAAACAAACTAAAACACAACCTCTGAAATGGATTTCTGTGATAAATTTCCATATATCTAAAGCAAGCATATCTTTTCCCTTAAGTTTTTTCTCTTCTTTTTAGATTTTACACATTTATTTATAATTAATGTGCAGAAGAAACCATTCGTGTGTCAAAGTACAGCTCCTTAGTTTTAATAAAAAAGAGTCCAGCAAGAATCTATCTCTTGCAAATCAAAATTGAAGAAATATTTTAATCATACATGAACAGAAAAATAACACTCTTATGACTATTTGGCTATTCATAATGTTGCAAAGAACTCATTTTTTAGTATACAATATCTTTTCTTTGTT
>PITA01019377.1:0-37705 GCA_004023965.1 Spilogale gracilis | reverse complement strand
CCTTTCCTTCTCCTACTGTCCTCTATATTACCCCTTATGCACCACAAGTAAGTGAAACCATGTGATACTTGACTTTCTCTACTTGGCTTATTTCACTCAGCATAATCTCTTCCAATCCAGTCCATGTTGCTACAAAAGTTGGATATTCATCCTTTCTGATGGAGGCATAGTATTCCATTGTATATATGTACCACATCTTTATCCATTCATCTGTTGATGGGCGCCTTGGCTCTTTCCACAGTTTGGCGATTGTGGCCATTGCTGCAATGAACATTGGGGTACATATGTCCCTTCTTTTCACTACATCTGTATCTTTGGGGTAAATACCCAGTAATGCAATTGAAGGATCATAGGATAGCTCTAATTTTAATTTTTTAGGGAATCTCCACACTGTTTTCCAAAGCGGCTGCACCAGCTTGCATTCCCACCATGTCAGGTAAGAGAGTTCCCCTTTCTCTGCAGCCTCTCCAACACTTGTTTCCTGTCTTGTTAATTTTGGCCATTCTGACTGGTGTAAGGTGGTATCTCAGTGTGGTTTTGATTTGAATTTCCCTGATAGCTAGTGACGCTGAACATTTTTTCATGTGTCTGTTAGCCATTTGTATATCTTCTATGGAGAAGTGCCTCTTCATGTCTCCTGCTTGTTTTTTGATGTGTTCATCTTCTTTTTGGATGTTGAGTTTGAGTAGTTCTTTATAGATCTTGGATATCAGCCCTTTGTCTGTAGTGTCATTTGCGAATATCTTCTCCCATTCAGTGGGTTGCCTCTTTGTTTTGTTGACTGTTTCCTTTGCTGTGCAGAAGCTTTTTATTTTGATGAAGTCCCAAAAGTTCATTTTCACTTTTGTCTCCTTTGCCTTTGGAGACGTGTCTTGAAAGAAGTTGCTGTGGCTGATGTCAAAGAGGTTACTGCCTATGTTCTTTTCCAGGATTTTGATGGATTCCTGCCTCATGTTGAGATCTTTCATCCTTTTCGAGTTTGCCTTTGTGTGTGGTGTAAGAGAATGGTCTAGTTTCATTCTTTTATATGTAGCTGTCCATTTTTCCCAGCACCATTTATTGAAGAGACAGTCTTTTTTCCACTGGATGTTCTTTCCTGCTTTGACGAAGATGATTTGACCATAGATTTGTAGGTTCATATCTGGACTCTCTACTCTGTTCCATTGGTCTATTTGTTTGTATTTGTGCGAGTACCATGCTGTCTTGGTAATCACAGCTTTGTAATAAAGCCTGAAGTCAGGTAACATGATGCCCCCCGCTTTGTTTTTCTTTTTCAACAATTCCTTAGTGATTCGGGGTTTTTTTTTGGTTCCATATAAATTTTAGGATTGGTTGTTCCAAAGCTTTGAAGAATGTTGGTGGAATTTTGATCGGAATGGCATTGAAAGTATAGATTGCTCTGGGCAGTATAACATTTTAACAATGTTTATTCTTCCGATCCATGAGCATGGAATGCTCTTCCATCTTTTTGTGTCTTTTTCAATTTCTTTCATGAGTGTTCTGTAGTTCTTTGAATACAGATCCTTGACTCCTTTGGTTAGGTTTATTCCTAAGTGTCTTATGGTTTTTGGTGCTAGAGTCAATTATCTGATTTCCCTTTCTATATTTTCATTGTTAGTGTATAAGAATGGAACCGATTTCTGTGCATTGATTTTGTATCCTGCCACATTACTGAATTGCATGAGTTCTAGTAGTTTGGGGGTAGAGTCTTTTGGGTTTTCCACATAGAGTATCATGTCATCTGCAAAGAGAGAGAGTGTGACTTCTTCTTTGCCAATTTGAGTACCTTTTCTTTTTTTCTGTTCTCTGATTGCTGTTTCTAGGACTTCTAACACTAGGTTGAACAATAGTGGTGAGAGTGGGCATCCTTGCCTTATTCCTGATCTCAATGGGAAGGCTGTCAGTTTTTCACCATTGAGAATGATATTCGCTGTAGGTTTTTTGTAGATAGATTTTATGAGGTTGAAGAATGTTCCCTCTATCCCTATACTTTGAAGAGTTTTAATGAGGAATGGATGTTGTATTTTGTCAAATGATTTTTCTGCATTAATTGAGAGTACCATGTGGTTCTTCTCTCTTTTATTGATTTGTTTTATCACATTGATTGATTTGTGAGTGTTGAACCACCTGTGCATCCCTGGGATAAATCCCACCTGGTCATGGTGGATAATCGTTTTAAAGTATTGTTGGATCCTGTTAGCAAGGATCTTGATAAGAGTCTTGGCATCCATATTCATCAGATAAATTGGTCTGAAGTTCTCCTTTTTGATGGAGTATTTGTCTGATTTGGGGATTAGAGTGATGCTGGCTTCATAGAAAGAGTCTGGAAGTTTTCCTTTGGTTTCTGTTTTTTGAAACAGCTTCAGGAGAATAGGTGTTATTTCTGGTTTGCATGTTTGGTAGAATTCCCCCAGAGAATCCGTCTAGTCCTGGACTCTTGCTTTTGGGGAGGTTTTTGATCACTGCTTCAATCTTGTTACTAGATATAGGTCTATTCAGATTGTCAATGTCTTCCTGGTTCAGTCTTGGAAGTTTATAGGTTTCTAGGATTGTATCCAATCAACAGCATATAACTGTTGATTGTAATATCTGATGATTGTTTCTATTTCGTTGGTGTTAGATGTGATCTCTCCCCTTTCATTCATAATTTTATTAATTTGGATCTTCTCCCTTTTCTTTTGGATTAGTTTGGCCAATGGGTTATCAATCTTATTAATTCTTTCAATGAACCAGCTTCTAGTTTCGTTGATGTGTTCTACTATATCTCGTTTCTGATTCATTCATCTCCGCTCTAATCCTTATTATTTCCCGCCTTGTGTGGGGGGTTGGTTTAATTTTTTGTTGATTTTCCAGTTCTTTAAGGTGTAATGAGAGTTGGTGTATTTGGTATTTTTCAGCTTTTTTGAGTGAGGCTTGGATGGCTAAGTATTTCCCCTTTACGACTGCCTTTGCTGTATCCCATAGGTTTTGGATCCCATAGGTTTTGGATTTCATTCTCATTTGTTTCCATGAAGTGTTTCAGTTCTTCTTTGATTTCCTGGTTGATCCATAGATTCTTGTGCAAGATCATCTTTAGCTTCCAAGTGTTTGATTTTCTTCTGAACTTTTTGTTGTGGTTGAGTTCCAGTTTCACGGCCTTGTGGTCAGAGAATATGCAGGGAATAATCTCAATCTTCTGGTATCAGCTGAGCCCTGATTTGTGACCTAGTATGTGGTCTATTCTGGAGAAAGTTCCATGTGCACTCGAGAAGAATGAGTATTCTGCTGTTTTAGGGTGGAATGTTCTGTATATATCTATGAGATCCATCTGGTCCAATGTATCATTCAAGGCTCTTGATTCTTTGTTGATTTTCTGTTTAGATGATCTGTCCATTGCTGAGAGTGGTATGTTAAGATCTCCCATAATTAATGTGTTTGTATCAATATGACTCTTTATTTTGCTTAACAGTTGGCTTATGTAGTTGGCTGCTCCCATGTTGGGGGCATAAATATTTACAATTGTTAGATCTTTTTGGTGTATAGACCTTTTGAGAATGATGTAATCCCCTTCTGTGTCTCTGACTACAGTCTTTAGATTAAAATCCAATTTGTCTGATATGAGAATTGCTACCCTGGCTTTCTTTTGTGGTCCATTGCATGAAAGATCCTCTGACTTTCAATCTGGGAGTGTCTTTAGATTCAACATGTGCCTCTTGTAAACAGCATATGGCCTGGTCCTGTCGTTTTATCCAGTCTGCAGCCCTGTGCCTTTTTATTGGAGCATTTAGTCCATTCACATTGAGAGTGATTATTGATAGATACGTTTTTATTGACATCATGTTGCCTGTGAAGTTCATATTTCTATAGATTACGTCTGTAAATTTCTGTTCTGTGTCACTCTTGGGTTCATTTCTCTTTTACAGAACCCCTCTTAATATTTCTTGTAGTGCTGGGTTGGTGGTTGCATAATCTTTTAGGCCTTGACGGTCCTGGAAGCTCTTTATTCCTCCTCCATTCTGAAAGTCAACCTTGCTGGGTACATTATCCTTGGTTTCATATTTTTGTCATGTAATTTCCTGAATATGTCTTGTCAGCCCTTTCTGGCTTGCCAGTTTTCTGTGGATAGGTCTGACGTTATTCATCCCCTCTATACATAAGGGATCACTTCACCCTAGCTGCCCTTAGGCATATTCTTTGGTTTTATGATTCATGAATTTCACAATTATGTGCCTTGAGGTTTTTCTGGCCTCACCGATCTTGGGGGGTGTCCTCTCTGCCTCTAGGACACGAACATTTGTTTCATTCCCCAGATTAGGGAAATTTTCATCCATGATTTGTTCAACTATATCATCTAGGCTTCTCTCTCTCTCAACTCCTTCGAGGATTCCAATAATTCTGATATTGGAGCGTTTCATGGCATCATTTATTTCCCTAATTCTATTTTCATGGGATTTTAGCTGTTTGTTCCAAGACTTCTCTTGCTCCTCCTTCTTAATCCATCTGTCTTCTAAATCACTAATATGATCTTCAGCTTCACTTACTCTAGCTGTTAGCATATTTAAATTAGATTGCATCTCATTAATAGCCTTTCTGACCTTGGCTTTCACTTTTGTCTTTAGGGCTTCTATCTTGAGACTAATGTTCTTTTCCAAGTTAGCCATTGCTTGGATGATTGATGCCCTGAATTCCATTTCTCTTATATTGTTTATGTTCATTTCCAGTAATTCTGTGACAGGGGTTGCAGTGTCTGAGTTTTGCTTCTCTTGGTTGTTCCTCCTCCGAGTCATTTTAGCGAGGAGTGGTTGAGGGGATGTATAGCTAAATATATCAACCATTATCCAGATGACTTGTTCGCTGGAAGGTTTTGGAGCAATCAAAAGTCATCACCAAAAAGGAAGAAGAATGAAACAAGAGTGAGAAGAAGGGAAAGAAAGGAAGAAAGAAAACCCATCCAGAGTGGGTCCCAGTGGTAGGATTTATATGGTATAAAACTACAACAGGGTAAAGAAAAAGAGCATGAAGAGTAGAAGAAAGTTGAAGAGATAAAAACCTAAGCCCAACCCAAATGATCCCCAAGACCGATATTTATATATTACAAAGGCAAAAACAATTACACGGAAACACTGACAGACTAGCGCAGGAAGGTGAGTGCAATTCCTCCTTGTTGCCAAGTAAAGTATTTCAGATCCTCCTGGGTTTGTCTCGTTATTATTGTTAGAGGAGTCCACTTTCTAAGATATAGGGAGATTAGAACTGGTTTGTATATGGGGGTAGTATTGAATAGGGATGCAGGATTACCTTGAAGTTTATAACTGTATGTATTTTTAAAAGAAAAAAAGAATAAAGGAAAGAAGAGAGAAGAAAGGGAAAAAACAGAAAAACAAAGAAACAAGAGAAGAAACAACAACAACAACAACAGAAAACAGGTATGTGTTTGAAAAAATTTCAATGTAAAAAGTTATTATGGAGTGTTGTATTAAGTATCACGTTGTAATAATAAGTGCGTTAAAAATTAAAAGAATAAAAAGTATTATTTATTTAAAATAAAATTTAAATTTAAAGTGAAAACTTTAAAAGTAAAAATAGAAAAAAGTTAAAAAAGAAAGTGAAAAGCTGTATTTATAAAGCATACAGCTTTTGGGGTAGTACCAGGAGCTTAATATGTTGCGTTTCCCCCTATGTTGGGGTTTTACAGTTTAGATGTTGTCCTCTTGTGCTTCTGGCTTACCTTCTGGGGCAGGGACCTGTTGTTCTGTTTTTCAGTCCCTTCTACCTGTGCTGAGTCTCTCAGCTCCTTCCTAGGGGTTGGGCTCCATGGCAGCCAGGTTTTCAGGCTTTTGTTCTCTCGAGGGTTTGTTCTTTTGCAGCTCTTTGCAGTTTTTCAGGACATCAGGTCATAGCAGGATGTCTGCGCCTAGACCTCCTTCCCAGAGAGAGCCCCTAATTAGCAACCCTCTGGGTGGTATGGGCCTCATCGCCTCTCCCTGCCCTTGGCTGCGTATCACAACTGGGTGCACCCAGAGCCGCTGGTTTGGTTGGGGTCCGAAGCCCCTGCTTGTCGTTTCCTGTGCCTCGGAAACTGCAACTGATTTTGGGTCGTGGGACCTTGTCTCTTCCCAGGGAGTCTGTGGTGCACTCCCACACAGGAGGGACTGAAATCCCTGGGCTCCACACGTCACACTAAAGTCTGCAAAATTCCTTCCCCTGAGGCATCCGCGACTGGCCCAAAGGGCGGAGAAAAGTGAGGATGAAAAGTGGCGGAGAAAAGCGGTGGGAGAAGAAAAAGAAAAAAAAAGCGGCAGAAAAAAAGTGGCAGTTTTAAATACAGTCCACCATGCTGGGTTGCCCCATGGCACCAGGGCACTCTTTCTCTCCGCAGATCTATATCCCCGTTTCCCCAGCTGCCCCTCAGGCTCCATTTTTTGCCTGCTTTGAATCAGACCATAATCTGTTGTTCCCCAAACAGAGAGCACTTTCATGCTGGGGTATTGCTTTCCAATGGGTCTCCTCTGCGGGCTTCCTTCCCCATGTCCCTTCATCTTTGGATATCCCTCTGATCACTCCCACTCCGCTCTACCTCTTTGTTGATACTCTTCTTCCCCGGTAGAGATCCAGAAGTGTGAAATATTACATTTCAGGCTGATTTCATGGGTTCTCACAGTGTTCTTGTAGTGTTCTTAGCAGGAATTGAGCTCACTTCAGGGGACTCCCTGAAATGGGGTCACCCTGCCTTCCGCCATCTTGACCTACCACCTGAATCTTAAGCATTAGGATGGCTTCGTATCCTCTTCTTCCCAAGGCAGAAAAACTATCTGCAATAATTTCCATACACTGACCCAAACCTGCCTCATTTGGAAAAAAATTAAATCCCAATTCCTAAACTTAAATAGTCTCCTCGAAGGAAAGCAAATGGGAACTAGGGTAATCTAGGGAGGGAAACGAAACAACAGAGATTTTGAACACAGAAACAAACTGAGGGACTTGGAGGGAGGGGGGTGGAGGGATGGGAGAGCCTGGTGGTGGGTACTGGGGACACCTAAAGCGTGGAGCACTGGGTGTGGGGAATGGGGAATGAATCTTGAAACACTGGGAGAAAAAAATTTTAGTAACAATAAAAAAAAAAACAAAAAAAACAAAAAACAAACTTTAACACATCTTGTCTTATAGCATAATGTAAAATTAGGAAAGAGAAATTCCCATTTTATTTTGCAGTACTTTGACCTAGTCAGATCCCAGAGGTCATGAGAAGTGGTAGGGGAGCTGGTCTGGGAGGTTTCTCAAGGTGGCTCACAGGCAGGAACCATGGAGGCATAAGGAAATTGAGCAGATGTGTGGGATGACTGCTTTCTGGGCAATTTTGAGGACAACTTGGAATGTCACAAAATAACAGAATATTTTGGAAGTACCATTTTTTTTGTATTTAGGCTTGTAGAGAGTTATGCCATGATAATTTAAACTTTAAAAGGAAATGTGAGCTTATTTTGTAGGCCTGTAATTTATGATCACTTGGGTTACAAAATTTTAATTAAAATACCATGGAGGGACATCTGGGAGGTTCAGTTGGTCAAGCTTCTGATTCTTGATTTCAGCTCTGGTCTTGATCTCAGGGTCGTGAGTTTTAACTCTGTAATGGGCTCCATGCTAGATGTGGAGCCTACTTAAAAACAAACAAACAAAAACAAACCAATGGAAATCCATGTAATAGAACATCAGTCATTTTTTGAATACCTATTGTATGCCATACACACTAAAATATTTTACAGATGTCTTTTATGTAAAAAATGGAATTACTATGTCCAGTTTGTAAATGAGAAACCATAGGTTAGATAAATTAATAAATATGTTAAATCTAGAAACTTAGAAATCTAGAATTTAAGTTAGACCTTTCTGGCTTCAAATTCCACACTCTTTCCAGTTTACTACATTTCCTCAAATATTCTCATTAAAGGGGACCAAGTAGAAGTTTAGAGTGCAAAATATTTTTAGAAATTTAGTAGGACTTGAAAGAAAGATACATGTACAGTGACAATCTTCTGCAATTATCTATATCCCAAGGAAAATATTTTTTATAGTGCCACATGGCCGTCATTAATATACATCAACCCTTAACAATAGTACACATAGGAGATTGTTGTCACAAAAGACTGACATTTAAAAAAAAGAATGCCATCTTATAAATTTACTGAATTTATTTTGTGTTTCATTGAGCTTTAGAAAAATAATTGAAATTTTAATTAATCCAATATATGTACAAGGCTTTAAAATCAAGCAGTTTAAAAATTATGACAGAATATGCTAATTTTCTACCCCACTTCTGTCTGCCCCAGATCCTGCCCCTTAGAGGGGAACTATATGTCCTTCTTTACATCAGTCTTTAACTTCCTTCACATATGTAAAGAAACTGCTTCTACTGGTAGCTTTTAATTTACTGATTGTAGATATATCCTGACTTTTGCCACTGTAGTTATGAATTTACCTTACTTATACAAGTCTTCCTGTTCCCAGTGTCTCTCAGTATAATTTTATCACTCTTTTTGGTTTTCACTATCAATATTTATAATATTTTGACACTGAACTATGTATGCCTTATATCATGATTATGTTTCATGTCCTTTACAAAGATTTGTTGACATCTTTATTTGCTGCCTTTGTTCTTCTGGTCTCTTTGTTCCTGTGGAATTGTATCTTCTCATTCATTACTGTCAATTTTGAGGGGTTTTGGAATAGATATAAAATCATGTTGAACTGGAATTTCGGTGTTATTACCCCTTTATACAACTATTGGATTGGAAGTGTGACTTACAGACGGTTACAGGAGGATGTGAGTAAAAATGGAAGCTTTTTTCCATCCTTAAGAAATGATGGACAGAACATACTGCTTCTCTCTTTGCAACAGTCCATGAGGCACCAGTGTACTTTCCTATACTCTGGAATTTGGCATTTTTGTGGTGTCTCATGGCCTGTTTAAAAACTGAAAAGTGTGTAAAAAAACAAAACAAAACAAAAACAAAAACAAAAAACCTGAAAACTTTTTTCCCAATCACTTTGAGTTAATTTTTTTAAATAAAAAACCAAGATATTGCTGACCGTGCTAGCCATAATAGGAGAGTCCAGTCCATTTACATTTAGTGTAAAATCTGCTGTACTAGTTTTTTCCCATCTTCTTTAAGATGACTATTTCTTTAATTATATTGTTTCCTTTTTCTCTTTATTTTTGCAGACTTGTTGATGTTACCTTTAATTCCCTCTTTTCCTCTTATTAATTTAGGAATTCTGCTGCATGTTCTTTTATCATAATTTCCATTCCATGTTTCTAATAATGTATGTCTTTACTGTTATATGAAAACGGGATACTAATGCTCTTCTCTCCCATGCTTTATGTCACCACTGCTTTCTCTCCAATACAATGATATATTTAAAGTGCTTTTATCTTTTATGTCCCTATAATACTTCCATTTTGCTGAAAAAGTTTATGACTTAAGGTGGCTATTAAGTTTTCTTTTCAAAACATCCATTATTTATTTATTCATATGATTATTTATTTATTTATTTGAATGAGAGAGAGGGAAAGAGAGAGCGAGTGAGAGCATGACCAGGGGGTGAAGCAGAGGGAGAGAGAAGGGGTGAAACAGACTCTATGCTGAGCTGAGAGCCAGATGTGGGGCCCCATCCCAGGACCCTGAGATCATGACCTGAGCTGAAGTCAGACACTTAAACAACTGAGCCACCCAGGTACCTCTCTCTTATTTCTATTACACATTCTCATTATCCATTTAGATTTAATGATAATGTTCTGAAAAGCTCATCTCTTCCACTCTTTCCCTCCTCCTCATATTTCTCTGTGGTGACCCATTTGCCTAGTTTCTCAAACATATTCTTCAGTTGTGGCATGTTGGTTATGTATGGTCTGAATCCTTGAATATCTGAAACCTTTCACCCTGACAGGTAGTTGATATCAAGGCTAGTTTTAGGATTCTTGGTTTGCAATTCTTACTTATCAATTGTAGATATTCTCTTATTTTCTAGCTTCCAGAGTTGTAGAGGAGGAGTCTGGAATTCACCTAATTCTTTTGCCTTCTGAAGTAACTTGTTCTTTCCACATGAGGACTTACAAAATTTTCTCTTTACCTTTGTTTATTACTTTCTTGTGTTTACTGTAACAAATTACCCCAAACTGTGTGGCTTAAACAACTGAAGTGTATTCTGCACAGTTCTGGAGGCCAGAAGCCTGAGATAAGTACCAGTGGGCCCAAGTCAAGGGGTCAGCACTCCCATGCTCCCTCTGCATGCTCTAGGGGAGATTTCATTCCTTGCCTCTTCCAGTTTCTAAATATGCTGCAAACATTTGCTCTAAATGTTTAAAGGATCTTCAGAATAGATGAGCAATAGAGAGCATTCAGAATACATCTTTTTTTCCAGCTTCTGGTGACTGCCAGCATTTCTTGTCTGTGTCTATATCATTCTAATCCCAGACCCTGTCTACTTCTGTCTCTGCATGGTGTATTATCTGCATCTCTCTTATGATGACATTTAGGAACTACCCAAATAATCCAGGATTATCTCACCATCTCAAGATCCTTAACTTAATCACATCTGTAGACTTTACCATATAAAGCAACATTCATGGGTTCCAGAGATTAGGACCTGATGATGTCCTTACTAAACCCTGAATTTCCAAATCATTGCCAGATACACCTTGGCTGTGTCTTTTAAAGTCTCCTTGAACATCAGTAAGGATCTTAAATTGATAGATTCAAATCTATCTTCTTCCCTTCCTTTCCTTCCTTCCTTCCTTCCTTCCTTCCTTCCTTCCTTCCTTCCTTCCTTCCTTCCTTCTTAAAAATACCTTGTTCATTTATTTTATTTTAGAGAGAGAGGGAGAGAATGAATTGGGGGGAGCAGAGGAAAAGGGAGAGAATCCTAGGCAGACTCCATGCTGCCATTCGGAGCCCCACCCAGGGCTTGATCCCATGACCCTGAGATCATGACCTAAGCCAAAATGAAGAGTCGAATGCTTAACCCACTGAGCCGTGTAAGTGCCCCTCAAATCCTTCTTAAAATAAGATAACTATTCCTTTGTGATTTATATAATTTTAATTTGTTACTTTTTTCTTCTGAAATATGATGTATATTAGATATTCTAAATCATCATTTTTTTCTTTTCACTCATTATTACACTATCTTCATATTTTTGCTCTCTTTTTAGGTATTTTATCCTCTAGATCTTCAAAGACACTAATTTGGTTCTCCTTTACTTCAATTAAACTATTTAATTTCCAATTAAAATATTTTCTAGAAATATTTTTCTTAATATAGTGAAATCACAGATGATTTAATTATTATTTTGTGTTGCTGTTTGATCTGGTAGTTTCAACATTCTGCTTGTTTTCTTTTTCCTGTTTATAGTTATTACCATTTATATGATTATATATGTGTGTATTTGCTTTTGACTTGTCTTAATTGTATTGTTATTTTGTTATTTTATTTCCCATTAGGGCTTAGATTAAGCTGCTGGGGTATCTTAGAGATGCCAAACTGTATGAATTGAATTTGGAAGTACTCTCTGCTGTCATGGTCTTGTTAATTCACATTTCCTTTTTTTTTTAAGAGACGGGGAAGGAGGGGACAGGCGGAGGAGAACCTTTTTTTTTTTTTTTTAAGAGTTTATTTATTTATTCGACAGAGAAAAACATAGCTAGAGAGTGAATACAAGTAGGGGGGTCAGAGAGGGAGAAGCAGGTTTCCTGCCAAGCAGGGAGCCCTATGTGGGCCTCAATCCTGGGACTCTAGGATTATAACCTGAGCCAAGCAGACACTTAATGACTGAGCCACCTAGGCGCCCAGAGGAGAGAGAAACTTAAGCAGGCTCCATGCTCAGGGCAGAGCTGACATGGAGCTTATTCTTATGACCCCAAGATCATGACTTGAGCCTAAATCAAGAGTCAGATGCCCAACCAACTGAGTCACCCAGGTGCCCCCACATTTACTAATTTTTTTGTTGTGTACTAAATCTCTGAGATGCTTTTGGAAGTCTGACTTTTAAAAATTTTCCTTTAAGAAATATTGGGTTTTAAGCTGGTAGACAGATAATTTGCTGTGGATCATCTTTATGCTTTGGAGCCTGTTTTTTTAAATTTTACCCAATATTTTAAGGGTCTAGAGTACACCTTAGCTAAAGTTACCTTACTCCAATGATATAACCTTTCTATGAAGGGTCAGCTGAGTCCCTGGGTTCAATGAGGTCTCTTTATTCTGGCTAGTCAGAATTTCTCTATTTTAAGCAGTTTGCAACCACTAGAATATCCATTTGATTTTACAGTTCCTTCAAGTAGTTCTCTACTGGGTCATTTTGAGTCTTATGGAATGCATGCACAACTTTAGAATTTAGCCAAAGTGTTAAGATGATCCCTATGTAAAATTGTGAGATCTTTTTCAATGCAGCTTCCTTGTCTTCAGTATCCAGTTCCACAAATTTCAGCCCCTTCAGCACCTCCAGATTTTGTTATCTACCTCCTCACCTCAGTGATACTGCTGTGCTCTGCTTGACTTTATTTCCCTATGTTATAGTCTAGAAACTTTCCTGGACAGCTATTTATGGCTGTTATGGGGCTTACCTTATGTGTTTCCTCCTTCTGAGGAAATAAAAGTTAAATTCTTTTGACTAAGGTCTGAAGCTTTTTGACTAAGTTCTGAAAATATTATTTTATATATTTTGTCCAGTTTTACAGTCATTTGCTATAATAAGAGAAGTGTGGTATCAGCTACTTTATTATATTGGAAATAAGGAATTCTCCCACTGTGTACATGATATCATCACCTGATAATTTCAAAGACATTTTAAATGCAACATGTCCAAAAAAATTTCTGGTTTTCCTTCCCTAAATCTCATGAGTTATACAGTAGAAATGTATACCTCCCTCTTTCTCACCCCCCACATCCACTGAATCATTGAGATCCCTAAGTATCTCTTGAATTTATGCTTCCTTCCATCTTGACTACTTACCTGGTAGGCCACGGTACCATGCTGAAATAGCTTCTCAGCTAATTTATTTAACTATTGCCTCCTCCCCCAATCTGTCTTCTCATTGTAGACCTACTAATCTTGTGTAAAAGCAACCTGATTATGTTTGTTTTTTTCCCCTCCTGGTAGGAATACTTCAGTGGATTCTGGAAGATGTGAGTAATGTGGCTTTATAGTCACTGTATGATCTTTTCATTACCTACAATTTCAGCTTTGTTGAGGATCTCATTTACCTTATTCTTTTCACTTTATTGCAGGATATTTTGTTCATGCTGTTTTCTTTCTAGGAATGAGCTTCCTTTATTCACTTAGTTAACCTTTTCTAATTTTTTAGAAATCAGTCCAGTTCTTTCCTCTTTAAGGACAACTCCTTGATTTCATTGACTAGGTCAAATTCTTCAGTTAAGATGCTCAAGTAAATTAATATACATCAGCTGAATTTTCACATTTGTATGATTCCTTTTGATTTAATGTCGATCTTTTACTAGAATAAATGTCATGAAAACTCTTTTGTTTATAATTTTGTTGCCCATACTTGGAAATAGAGATGAATAAAATAGCAAAAAGAGGTGAAATAAAGGTGATTAATTAATATTGGTTGGTTGAATAAGTAAATCTGCTCAGAATGAATAATACATACTCATAGATAAAACAGTGCTCATAAATGTTATCACTATGAGAATTGTCGACATAATTTCTATTAAGAATATAAGAATCAGGGGTACCTGGGTGGCTCAGTCATTAAGCATCTGCCTTTGGCTTCAGTCATGATCCCAGAGTCCCAGGATCGAGCCCAACATTGGGCTCCCTGCTCAACAGGAAGCCTGCTTTTTCCTCTCCCACCCCTCCCTGCTTGTGTTCCCTCTCTGTTTCACTCTCTGTCAAATAAATAAATACAATCTTAAAAAAATATAAGATTCATATCACTATCAGTGACGGAACTATCACAATACCAATTTCCAAATTGCGTGAAAAACGCTTTTTCTGTCAATTCTGCTTATATCAAGTTGTAAATAAATGCTTAACATTTTGTTGCTGTTTCTAGAATCGAAATACTAAAGTCCCAAAGGTATGTGTAAAAAGTGTTTCTAAAATCATGCGAACGTTAAATATACCCATAAAATGAATAACAGCCAAAATTCTATTCAACATTCTTATACGGTAATTCTGTGATACTTTTGCTGGTGTACGAGGTACTGTTCTTAGGGCTTTACAGGTGTTAACCTTTTTATCAGAACATTATATGATAGATATTATTATCATATGCATTTTATAGATAAAGAAACAGAGATACATATATATGAAATAATTGCTAATGTTTAACAATGGAATCAGGGTTTAGCTCAGGCTCTTTGGCTTTGGGGAGTTCTGTATTTGCTCAGATTCTCTTTGTGTGGCTTCTAACGTCTAGCTAGTTGCTTGAAAGGCATAATAACCTGAGGGTAAAAGTTTATCCCTCTGTACAAAAGTTTTATTTTTTTTTTATTTTGATGCCTAGTCCACACTGGGGATTAAAAATGTGTGTGTTCTTTTTCATCTCAGCAACGACGCAGGTGAGAAAGGAGTATTTATGTGATGTTAGGGATAGGTGCCTTGTGAATATTCTCTATGGGGTATTTCTTTCACCTCGTACTTTCTCCAAAGGGGAATAGTATTAATTCTGAAATATTTGTGGGAAGTTGTAAAATGGCCAGAATTTAAGGATTTCAATGTGACTGAATGAGAGAAGCTAGAAAATTAGTTATATATACTCAATTTGGTAAGTGATCTGTCATAGGATTTGATTTAACAAATCCTTTTAAGGAATGTGTACATTTTTATAGGTTTGGCATGGTGTCAAAACTTGTGAAATATTTGGAGGTTTCAATTCATCAGTGGCCTCAAAATAGATTCTCTTTAATGAAAGTTAAAAGTTAAAAGGCAAAATTAAAATACAGCCTGCTTTAATATTTCACAAAATTGCCAGATTGCCAGATGATACTTAATTGGAAACTCAGAAAATAATGATGAGCAGCCTAATCAGGAAACATCTATTTGGTCTAAATCTCTAGAGAAGGAGGTTGCACAGACAGTAAACAATAAACTGGAGGCATTTAAAAATGAGTCTGACAATGAAAACCAAAATCAAACCAGCTCCTCCTCACAAAAACAGGCAGAAAAATAACAACAAAGGAAAAAGCTGTTTACCTTAATATATCCTGCATTATTTTTGAGAAAGTTAGACTTCTTCCAGCCAAGAAGTTGTGAAAAATGGAAAGTAGTTCTGAGTGCTTCTATATAATAGTGTCTATCTGTATTTTGCATTGGCTGCTAAAAGTCTTTAGTCAATTCAATGTCTGTGGCACATTTACTCTATTTAAGAATTAGAGCTTGGTATAATTAAGTAATTGCACTACTGGGTTTTTACCCAAAAGGTACAAAAGCACTAGTTCAAAGGGATACATGCACTCCTCTGTTTATTGCAGCATTATGTACAATAGTCAAATTATGGAAACAGCCCAAGTGTTCATTGATAGATGAATGGATAAAGAAGAAAGTGGTATATATGTATATAATGGAATATTATTCAACCATAAAAAACAAAATCTTGCCATTTACAACAATGTGGCTGGAGCTAGAGAGTATAACGTTAAGAAAGAGGTCAATCAGAGAAACACAAATACTATATGATTGCATTTATATATGGAACTTAAGAAATGAAAGAAATGAGCAAAGGAAAAAAGAGAGAAAATCCAAGAAACAGACTCTTAACTGTAGAGGACAAACTGATGGTTACCAGAGGGGAGGTAGGTGGGGGGATGGGTAAAA
Source organism: Spilogale gracilis (assembly GCA_004023965.1). Taxonomy (NCBI): domain Eukaryota; kingdom Metazoa; phylum Chordata; class Mammalia; order Carnivora; family Mephitidae; genus Spilogale; species Spilogale gracilis. Next base: position 21,897 of record PITA01019377.1, on the reverse strand, counting down.
TAAGCAATGGGTATTAAGGAGTATGCTTGTGATGAGCACTGGGGGATGTATGGAAGTGTTACATAACATACGTTGCATTGTATATTAACTAACTAGAATAAAAAAAAGAATTAGAGCTTGACATACAATCATTCCAATTTTTTTTAAAGATTTTATTTATTTATTTGACAGAGAGAGAGAGAGATCACAAGTAGGCAGAGGCAGGCAGAGAGAGAGGAGGAAGCAGGCTCCCCGCTGAGCAGGGAGCCCGATGTGGGCCTCGATCCCAGGACCCTGAGATCATGACCTGAGCTGAAGGCAGAGGCTTAACCCACTAAGCCACCCAGGCGCCCTCGTTCCAATTTTTTAAAAAAGATTTTGTTTATTTAAGAGACAGAATCTGAAGCAGACTCCTCCCTGTATGCAGAGCCTCATGCAGGGTTCAAGTCCCACAACTATGAGATCATGACCTGAGTTGAAACCAAAAGTTGGGTGCTCAACTGACTGACCCACCCAGGAGCCCTGGGTCATGTTTTGTCAGGATATGGGGGAGAAGAACTATGTGGCCAGGGAACTAGAAGTCTTACTCTGGAAATTCAGAATTGCATTGCTTGCCTTGTAATAGTCATCTTAACCCTGGGTACTTTTTTTAGAGGTGCAGAAGAAATTCCAGGATCCTTTAGAGCTGTACTGTCCAATAGTAGTGGCTATATAAATTCAAATTTAAATTAACTAAAATCAGAAATTTAATTCCTCAGTTATATTAGCCACTTTTACCTGCTCAGTAGCCATTTGTGGCTAGTGGCTACTACATTGGACAGAACAAACAGAAATACTGAATATTTTTATTATCCCAGAAAGTTATTATTTCAGAGCAGTGCTTTTGAGTTTTATATTTGACACTTTCAGTACTATTGTCAACCTCCATGGTCCTATTCAATCTGTCTGAAGCCCATAGGTCCTATTAGTTTTCTGTGTGGACATATTGTGGTAGAAATATCTTTCACTATTCACTTCTTAAGACTCAATTTCCTAATATGTGGAGAGCAAGACTTAATTTACAGTGAATTTTTTTTGACCATTAATGTGAAATAATATGAGAAAACCTTAAAAAACACTAATTTGCATTCTCTATAATGTAATAATTGTTTTCCATGATAGCAGGTCATAATTCTTAGAAAATCAGGAGAAGATTATAGGAAAAATATATATACTGTGAACTTAGAGAAAGCTTGTTCAGACCTCTGTATTAATTTTCCCTTGTTTTCTTTGTCTTTTTATTCTTTTCTTGTCCTGCCATAGTACTACTGAGGAAGTGTGCTCAAGTCTCTGGTCACTATGCCCTTCTCACACCCTGGCTTCTCTACTTTTCTGTTTACCATCAGAATTGGGCAGGGAAGTAACAAGCAATGTCTACGTGGCTTCCCCATGTGCCAAACATATTTCTCCCTGCCTCCATTATTAGTGGCTTTACCACTTCCTAATGATCAGGTTCGATTACCTCTGTTCAGCCTGGTGACTTCTCTTCTTGCTTGCCCACTCTTTGTCATGTAAAGCCCAAAGTTACAGTCGTAGATTAAAGTTCAGTGGCACTTTTGCTGTTTCTGCTGGTGGAAGTATTCCTCCTTAGGGAGTCAGAAGTTCTCAATCGAGAGAGCCCCAGATTGTGAGGCAGGAAACAAAACTTCCCCAGGTGGTTCCCTGGGAGTGATACAAGAGAGATTTTCTCTTCTTTCATCCCTAAGTTCTCAGATTTATGAATTTACCTCTTGGGAACACAGTGCCATTGTATGTACATGGATTTTTTTTTTTAAAGATTTTTTTTTTTAAAGATTTTTATTTTTTTGACAGAGAGAAACACAGCCAGAGAGGGGACACAAGCAGGGGGAGTGAGAGAGGGAGAAACAGGCTTCCTGCCCAGCAGGGAGCCCGATGTGGGACTCGATCCCCGGTCTCCGGGATCATGACCTGAGCCGAAGGCAGTCGCCTAACCAACTGAGCCACCCAGCCGCCCTACACAGATTTTTTTTAAAGATTTTATTTATTTTTTTGACAGAGATAAACACAGCTAGAGAGGGAACACAAGCAAAGGGACTGGCAGAGAGAGGCTTCCCGCCAAGCAGGAAGCAGGAGAAGCCCAATGTGGGACTTGATCCTAGGTCTCCAGGATCATGACCTGAGCCAAAAGCAGTCACTTAACCAACTGAGCCACCCCGGCGCCCCTACACAGATGTTTTTGTGTAAGTGTGTATTGTGTTCCAGGGAATTGGGTCCCATTCTTATAAGATACTGTCTCTGAGCTTATGCCTTAGCTATGCCATCAGTGGGCTTTTCTTTGCTCTATCAGGGTGGCATGTTTTGAGTGGTGCAGTGAGAGGATCACCGAATCCCAAGTTCATGTGCCTATTATTGCACCTCTATTGTTCTGATGTAATTTTATGTGAGATTCATGTCAATGGATCAAATATGCTTTAAGCATTTGGATAATGGTACAGGCTTAATGGGAAGGACAGGGAAGCTTTAAATATGCCTTAATTCATATGCCTTTAATATAAAGGCTTTAGCAGGCCAATAAACACGTTGCTCCTCCAGGGTAGAAGAGGTAAATTGACACCAAATATCTCCTTGTTCTCCTTGAAATCCTCTTTCATTCTTCACCTTTAATTGTGACGTAATTAACTCTTAGCTATTTATTGTCTTTATGTTTTTTTTTGTTTGTTTTAAAGATTTTATTTATTTATTTGACAGAGAGAAACACCACTAGAGAGGGAACACAAGCAGGGTGAAGTGCAGAGGGAGAAGCAGAATCCCCACTGAGCAGGAAGTCTGATGCAGGACTTAATCCAGGGACCCTGGGATCATGACCTGAGCTGAAGGTGGACGATTAACAACTGAGCCACCAGGCACCCCTATTATGTTTATGTTTATGTTTATTTTGTTTTATTATTAACATATAATATATTATTTGTTTCAGTGATACAAGTCTGTGATTTATCAGTCTTACAAAATACACAGGGCTCACCATAACACATTTGCTCCCCAGTGTCCATTTATTGTCTTTTTTCTAAAGCATCAGTTGTCTCCAGCAGTAACCATCCAATTCCATTGTTATTATAATTGTACTATTTCCCTGATATTTCTCAAGCTTCTGATGAATTCCATATACTAGTGCATCCCCTTCCTCTGTCATCAGCAGTCACAGTTTTTTGTTTTTTTTTTTTACTTTAAATTTATTTTATTTTTTCAGTGTTCCAAGATTCATTGCCCATGCCCCACATCCAGTGCTCCATGCAATAGGTGCCCCCAGTAACCACCACCCTCCAACTTACTTAGTTTGTTTCTGTGTCCAAAGTCTCTCATGTTTCGTTTCTCTCCCTGAATTACCCTACTTCCCATTTCCTTTCCTTCTCCTACTGTCCTCTATATTACCCCGGTCACAGTTTTAATATTTATACTGCTACAGTGCTGGGAATATTCCACCTATTACTAGACATGTGTTCCTCATTGCTAGCCAGCCAGCAGGTGTTTAAATTCCAGAATTTACTATTTTAAGTGGAATTCCCTAGGAGGCCAACTCTGAGACAGAGACTAGTGTGAAGGAAGTTTTCTAAGGAGTCCTCTCAAATTAATACCTATGGATAGAGTTGTCAGATTTAGCAGGTAAAAATATAGGATGCCTAATTAAATTTAAATTTATGGTAAGCAATGATTAATTCTTGTTATAAAATGTACAATTTGGGACATAATTTTCTGCAATTTCAAATTTACCCGGGTGTCCTGTATTTTATGTGACAACCCTATCTGTGGAGGAAGTGAAGGATGTAGGAGTTGGAAGTTTAGAGAGAATTTGGAATGCTTGCTCTTTAGTAGCAACCAAGATCTCAGCTGACCCTGTGGGGAAATGAAACTGGAATGGTTCTTCAGCTTGTCCCAAGGCTAGATTTCTGCACCTTGGCATTGATAGATTGCTGGACCCTGGCATTGACTGGTCATAGGATGCAGGCTGTAGTGGGGAAAGAATCATGACCTTGGGGAAGGCAGCCCTCTTCAGCTGAGATTAACTTGCTGAGAGGGCTGTCAGCCGGCAGCACTTCTAGCAGCCAGGGGAATACAGTTCTGAGGGGAGTACCTGGGGGATATATCAGAGCATCTATTTAAATTATCGTCATTATAATCAACATCCTCATTTTTATCTGATTTCATATGAATGTGCTCTGAATGTTATGTGACAGCTCACACTGAAAATAAGGCCTTCAGTAACAGTTTGCTAGGAAGGGTCTTCGTCACTGCTAAAGGCTGTAAATGGAGGTCCTTACTCTCAGTTTCTGACACCCTTGCTCTCTCTTCCTAAACTGCGGCAGTCCATTCTGGGATCAAGGTCCTGCCACTGTTCTGGAAGCCAGTTAGGAACTTGCTCACAACAAGCCTTCTTTGTCAGTTTGGTTGCTGATTCTATATTCTTTCCTCTAATACCAGTGGTGGTCAAGACTCTTGACCAATGCGAAGTAATCCTCCCATGTTTTTGTTCTTTTGGCCTCTCTGCTCTGGGACCTCAATCCATTTTGTTTTCCGTATCTCTTGTATTTTTAAGATCTTCAACTTTTCAGTGATGAGAGTGTTTAAAATCTCCTACTATTAATGTGTTATTGTTGACCTGATTCTTTATTGTGGTTAACAGCTGGCTTTATAGTTGGCAGCTCCCATGTTGTGGGCATAGATATTTACAATTGTCAGACTTTCTCATTGGATAGACCCTTTAAGAATGATACAGTGTCCCTCTACATCTGTTATTACAGTCTTTGGTTTGAATTCTAGTGTGTTTGGTATGAGAATCGCTGCCCAGCTCTCTTTTGAGGTCCATTGGCATGAAAAATATTTCTCTATCCCCTCACTTTCAGTCTGGAGGTGTCTTTAGGTTCAAAATGAGCCTCTTGTAGACAGCATATGGATGGGTCTTGTCTTTGTATCCAATCTGCTGCCCTGTGCCATTTCATGGGAGCAGTTAGGCTGTTCATATTGAGGGTGACTAATGAAAGATATGTGTTTATTGCCACCCTACTATCTGTACAGTCCCTGTTTCTATGTATTGTCTCTGTATATTTTTGGTGCATATTACTCTTGGGGTCTTTATTCTTTTATAAAATCCGCCTTAGTATTTCTTGCCAGGGCTGGCTTGGTGGTCACATATTCTTTCAGTTTCTACTGGTCCTGGAAGCTCTTTGTCTATTCTTCCATTCTGAATACAGCCTTGCTGGATAAAGTATTTTTGATGGCATCTTCTTCTCACTTAGTACCTTGAATATGCCTTGCCAGTCCTTTCTGGCTTGCCAGGTCCCTATGGACAGATCTGAAGTTATTCTGATGTTCCTCCCTCTGTACATAAGGAATCTCTTTCCCTAACTGCTCTTAGGATGGTTTCCTTTGTTCTAAGATTTGCCAGTTTTGCTATTACATTCTGGGGCATTGGTCTGTTCTCCTTGATCTTGGGAGGTGTCTTCTCTGTCTCTAGGACATGAATGCTTGTTTCATTCCCCAGGTTAGGGAAGTTCTCAGCTAGGATTTGCTCAAATATATTTTCTAGTCCTCTCTCTCTCTCTCTCTCTCTCTCTCCAACCCCTCAGGAATCCCAATAATTCTGACATCTGACATTGGAACGTTTCATGGTGTCGCTGATTTCTCTAACCCTGTTCTCACGGATTTTAAGCTGTTTGTTTCAGCCCTCCTCTGTTCCTTCCTTTCTGTCAGTTTATTTTCTAGATCACTAATTCGTTCTTCTGCCTCATTTACCCTAGTAGTTAGAGTATCTAGTTTAGACTGCATTCATAGCATTTTTAAATTTGGCCTGATTAGGTCTCATTTCTGCCCTTATAGATTCTATGTTGCTGTTAATGGTTTTCTCAAGCCTAGCTACTGTCTTCATAATTGTTATCCTGAAGTCTATTTCAGACATTTTTCCTAGATCCATATCTATGAGGTCTGTGGGAGAGACCATTGTCTCTGGTTCTTTTCTTTGTTGGGAGCTCCTCCTCCTAGTCATATTGTTGAGTTGTGGTTGAGGGGATGTACAGAGTCAAAAATATCAAGCACAATCTAGGCAAGATGTACCCCTGGGAATGTTTGGAGCAATTGTAAGCTACCACTGAAAAAAAAAAAACCCCAGCCAAAATGAAACCCAAGAATAAGATGTATAAAGTACAAAAAAAAGGGGGGGCAGGTGGTGGTGGTGAGGGAAAGGGAGCTATAATCCCTCCATGTGGGTGAGGTAGGGTGTTTCAGTTCTTCCTGGGTGTATTTTGTTCTCTTTGTTAGAGAACACTACTTCCCAGAGATACAGGAAAATTAAAACTGGCATATATATTATATATATTTTTATATATATTAATTATATCTAATTAATTAATTAAAACTGGCATATATATTAATTAAAACAGGCACATATATATTATACATATATATTATATATATTCATATATATATATATAAAAGACTACACTGAAGTGAAAAATTTCAAGTTAAAAAGTTACTATGGAATATGTTGTAAAGACAATTTTTGGACACTGATCCAACAGTCAACACGATAATGAAGGAAGGGAAACAAGATGAGCCTATTATCTTCCCAGCTTTCTGACTTGACTTCTGGCTCTTTCTGGACTACAATGTTAGAAGAGGTGTCTTGAACAGAGTATTATGGTATTGTTGAGTTAAGTAGACAGAATTTGGTGTCTGGAGATCTTTAGGCCTCTAGAATTTGTGGAGCAGAATAACCAAGAGGTGGAAGTGGCATGGAAAGAGAATGTCAGCAATCTGTGTAGATATTCCCTTGAGTTTGTTCCTAAATATTACGCTATACAGATGTATGAAGAAACTCCCTGAAGCCAGGCAAAGAACATCAAGGAAGCTATAAGTTCAAAGTTTCCAAAATTCACATAGGGCTGAGAGACATTTGAGTTTTGATCAACTAGAATGAAGGGCTATTCTTGAACACTGGAGCCTTCAGGGAGACTTCAAAGGAGGTTATGCCTTAGTGCAGCTAAATTGTTTGTCTTTCTCAACTGGGATTCTAGTCAAAAGAATTTGAATAACTCTTTTCTTATTTCTCTCAAGAGTGGTATAGTACCACTTAAAGGCATTAGAGAGGAGTTAATTTGTTATATTCATTGTTGCCTTAGAGACTAGAGTTTAATTCTCTTGTGAAATCCTTATTGAGAAAGTTTATACCCTCTCTTTAAAGCTTAAATATGAACTTCAAAGGATCAAGTAAATCGCCAGATTCAAATCCAGTCTCCAACAATGTAGAATACATACAATATCCATCACCCAATCAGAAATTACTAAACTTATGAAGCAGTTGTGCCCACAGCTGGAAGAAAAGTCAGTCAATAGAAACAAAAAAAATTGATAGAAATGATGAAATTAGCAAATGCTATTAAATGAATAATAAATGATATCAATATATTTCTTATAGATATTATAAATATATTCAAGGATATAAAAGAAAACATCATAAGAGAAGGAAAATGGAAGTTATAAAATTAAGAAACTGGAACTTTTAGAGATGAAAAATACAATATCTCAAAAAAATCCCTAAATAGCCTTAATAGCAAGTGAGACTTTTCAGAAGTGATTGGTGAACGTGAATTCATAAATATAGAAATTATAGAAAATGAATCCCACACAGAAAAAAAAAGACTAAAAAATATAGAGCCCCAGTGACCTTTAGGTTAATACCAAGCAGTCCATAGGAAACATGTAATTCCAGGCGAAGAGAAGAGCAGAACAAAAATTAAAGACCCATGCATTTACATGTCTCACTATGCATGTGGTGATCTGTCTTTCGCCTGTCTTTCAAGTTTCAAATCTGAACCAATTCCTGACACTTGATTTTCTCTTCAGTTCACTGAGTGACTCACAGTGTATAAGACAAAACATGCTATTTCTTATCTGTGTGTCTTAATTCATTATGGTGTCTTTGCCTAGAATGCTCTTAATGCTTACCCTTGAGCCATCTAGGGCATACTTCTATTTAAAGTCTCACCTCATGAGTCATCTCCAGAAACCTTTCATGACTCTCCTTTCACTTTCCACCCAACGAGGGATAGTTGTACTCATCAGTGTTCCCAAAATACCTCTGCATATCTCTACTCTTGTATTAAACCATTGTATTACAAAGATCTGTTTTTAGTCTTTTCTACTGGAAGAAGTAAGTCTAACTTGTATTTTTATCCCTAGCACTTAGTAGAAGGATTGGCACAAGATTTGTTGGGGCATGAAAAAGTGATGACTTTATTGATCTGACTTTGGTTCTGTATTTGATGGTTTCATGCAGGTATCATAAATAATAACAATAATCTAATTTTCCATAAATCTTATTTAATATGGATTACTTCTTTATTTGAAAATCAAAATATATTATTTTATAGGTAATGAGTCTAAGTTTAAAGTCTGAATATAATATCTTGGTAACTTACTTGATATAAATATATGCATGGATTTTGTATTTGTTCTTCACTTCTTAATAGAACTTCAGTGAATAAGTCTAGGATTCCAGAGGAGGAATTATGGAATTATGGAATTTATAATTCAATGCCATCAAATTTTAATATGTCCAAAGAGCTTTTATGGGGCTTGTTAAAATGCACTTTGTTTCATTTCCAGAGATTCTGATTCAGAATAATCTGGATAACAGCTCAGTAATCTTCATTTAAAAAATAATCCCATGGGGCATCTGGGTGGCTCAGTCAGTTAAGTGTCTGACTCAGGTCATGATCTTGGGTTCCTGGGATCAAGCTCCATATTGGGTGGGGAGGGTCTCTGTTCAGTGTGGAGTCTGCTTGTCCTCTCCCTCTGCCCTTTCCCCAACTTGTGATCTAGCCTCTCTCAAATAAATAAATACATATTTAAAAAAATAACCCAAGGTGATTCTGTTGTACATGATAATATCTGAAGAGAAATAAACATAATCCATTGCAAGAAGACATTGACTCCTTAAGGTAGGTAGAGAAATGTAGCTGAACAGTAGATCTTATAGTTGCAATTTAACTAGATAAAGAAAGAGTGAGGCTTGAAAGAGTAACATGTAGAAAAATCTCTTCTGAAATAAAGACCCCACATCAATGATGATAATTTTAAAGTTCTGAATAAACTTTATAATTGAGTGGTTAGTGGGGATTTAGTGTGATGTGCATTTTCTTAGAGATAGGAAGAAAACAGAAGCAATAAGCCAGAAGAAACCTTTTTATTATATTTTAAAATCTGTTCTCTAAAGAAGAAAACATTTAAAGACTTTTACTTGATTGGGAACTCTTGATCCCAGAGGAACAAATTGCCACTGAAGACTCACAGATAAAGGCTGTAGGGAAACTGTGGTAGTCTGTGCTCAGCAGTCTCTATAATTAAGAGCAAGATTTCCCACCTGATCGCACAATCCTAAATATTGTATTAAGTCAGTTACTTAAGGGTATTTTAGAGAACAAGTTAATGGGCAGTCTTGTCATATTATATTACATGTAGCAATCACACAGTATTGAAAGTCCATATCAGGGAGAAATTTTTGAAAAACTGAACCAACTCAGAGAATAAGAGAATCAAATAGTTCTTTTTTACATATGAAGATGACATGCCATAAAATGTCCTATGGATGTGAGAATATTAAATTTGGCATGTGTAACTTGGGCAATGAATTTATTGATGGAATCTCAATGGAGATTTTGGATGGAATTTTGAATTCAGTTTATTTTTGACTGCGCTTTTTTTTCCCCATTTACACAAATATTTACCCTTTCTGATGGTCTTTATTCTGTTTTTTTTTAATTTAAATTTAAAATTTTTTCCAGTGTCCCAAGATCCATTGCCCATTCCCCACACCCAGTGCTCCATGTGCCCTCAGTATCCACCACCAGGCTCTCCCATTCCCCCACCCCTCCCTCCAAGTCCCTCAGTTTGTTTCTGTGTCCAAAGTCTCTCTTGTTTCGTTTCTCTCCCTGAATTACCCTACTTCCCATTTCCTTTCCTTCTCCTACTGTCCTCTATATTACCCCTTATGCACCACAAGTAAGTGGAACCGTGTGATACTTGACTTTCTCTTCTTGGCTTATTTCACTCAGCATAATCTCTTTCAATCCAGTCCATGTTGCTACAAAAGTTGGATATTCATCCTTTCTGATGGAGGCATAATATTCCATTGTATATATGTATCACATCTTCTTTATCCATTCATCTGTTGATGGGTTCTTTCCACAGTTTGGTGATTGTGGCCATTGCTGCGATGAACATTGGGGTACATATGGCCCTTCTTTTCACTACATCTGTATCTTTGGGGTAGATGCCCAGTAGTGCAATTGCAGGCTCATAGGGTAGCTCTATTTTTAATTTTAAAGGAATCTCCACACTATTTTCCAAAGCAGCTGCACCAGCTTGCATTCCCATCAACAGTGTAAGAGACTTCCCCTTTCTCCTCAGCCTCTCCAACATTCTTGTTGTTTCCTGACTTGTTAATTTTGGCCATTTTGACTGGTGTAAGGTGGTACCTCAGTGTGGTTTTGATTTGAATTTCCCTGATAGCTAGTGATGATGAACATGCTTTCATGTGTCTGTTAGCCATTTGTATGTCTTCTATGGAGAAGTGCCTCTTCATGTCTCTTGCCCATTTTTTGATGTGTTCATCTTTTTTTTGGATGTTGAGTTTGAGTAGTTCTTTATAGATCTTGGATATCAGGACTACACTTGTTTATATCATAGTTTACGTTGCATATTCACAACAATTTTCTTAGAATATATTTATCTACCCCCCATTTATTTACCCATCCACTTACCTATCTTTCTACCTATCCATCTATTTCTCTAATATCTAAATGTATTCACAACATTAGAAAATAGGATTCTCTGAGAGGATAGTATTTCAATTCCAAAGGGTCCTAAAAATTTCTCTCCCAGTTTAGACCTAGGGTTGTAGAATTTTGAGTCTTGAATTTCAATTATTTGATTTTACCTCAAAAGGCTCTGTAATTTCTTCCCCTGGACCAGACTACTGAGGGTCTCATTGGATATCAGAGGCCAGCAGATAAAGGCCAATGTAAATGCAACCATAACACTTATAGAAAAGAAAAAAGTGGATGTCAGATTGAATACAGAAATGGATATTAATGACCTACTAAAAGCAATATAATATTGAACCTTGTGACTCCATCACCTTCATTTTCCTTGAAAATCTCTGTATTAGTCTTTTTTTGTAGATTGGATTCATTGGATTTTTTTTATATTTACTCTCTTTTTCTTCCATTGTATCTTATTCATGCATAGAAATAGATTTAAATTAAACTTTATTTAAATACACTTATTAAAAAATAAAATACACTCCTTAAATATAAATCATTTTCAAATAAGCTCTTAAGATAGGCTCACTCTTAGCTCTGACTTTCCCATGTTTTGTTAATTATCATTCATGAGTACTTCCTGTATCAGTCTTGAATTTGGGAGATATTTCTAGAAGAGATTAAGACACCTTTAAATTCTACTTAGTGCTTATCCAACAGATTGTTAATCTCAATTATTTTCCTTTTTAGGACCTGCAATTACCCTTTTTCATTGATGCCTGTCTTTTAGCTTAGCTCTCATAAAATCTGTCTGCCACTCTTAACTTTTTTTGTGTGAATCTTTGTCTTGAGCTGCGTAACAGACTGCTTACGCATATCAGTGTTGGAATCGAATTGTCGGGGTTTAAATCCCAATCCTACCACTTGCTAGCTATGGGCAAGTTAGGTATCCTTTCTGAGTCTCAGTTTCCTCATCTACAAAATGAGGATTGTAATAGCACATAGTGCATAGGGTTTTTTGAGGCTTAATTGAGATGGCATGGGTGAAGTGACTGACATATAATAAGCACTCAGTACGTGTCATTCATTGTTATTGCTTGTGCTTTTCAGGCTTTCTGGGATTTCTGCTTTGTGTTTCTTGTTTGAGTTAAAATTGTGCTATACTAATGGTGGTTTAGGAGAGAGAAAACTTTTTGGGTCACTGGGTACTACTACTCCCTGTTTTATATAACACTCCAACTGAGTGTAGTAATTTCTTCTTGCTGCCTCCTTCTAGTAATTTTAATACCTGGCTCCTTAAGTCTTTGAAAAATCCTGCCCATAGAGATTGACTGTTTCATTTCCCAGTTAGAGCATAAGCAGTATAAACTACTTGGTCCTATAATCCTGCAGTCACTAACGTAACAGAATCTACTTGAACCATAATTGTCAGTAAATGCCTTTTGGAGCAAAAAGATTCTCTGGACCACACTACCGTAAGATACTGAGCAGCCCTAAGTGACTGTGAGAGGAGTAGATTCTTCCTGAAATGAAGTTATGGATATGGAGTACAGACAGAAAATACACTTATTTTTCAAGGCTGTGATCAGAAAGAGAGTTCTCTTAGCATACAAGTGGAAGTCAGTGCGTACTTACAAGCACCTGGTGATTCAAGAGAATCATAATCTACCTAGAGGAGGGTTGAAGCTGAGAAGACTGCAAGACAGTTGTTTTCAAGATTGAAGCGGAGTAATTGTGAGCTTTTAAATTATATCTTCCTTATAAAGTTTAAGGGCCAAGATTTCTAAAAGTATGTGAAAATAGCCTGGGCTTTTGGGTGGCATAGGGTGAGACTGTATCCTAAGACATTCTCTTTAAAGGAGAAATATTTTTGATTATCTTAAGTGGTGACAACCAGACTTTAATGGAAGCATTGAGAATAGCTCTGAAATTCTGCTGAAGAGTATTCTGGCCAACATTTTTCATTATTTATATTTCTCATTATTGGAATATAGTTAAACATTCTAATTCTTTTAAGAATTTTATTGAAGTACTTGATTTATTGTTGGCCTGGATCTTTTCAGTAGTGGCTTACTACCATAAATGCTCAGCAGTATTTTGATTCTTTACATTTCTTTTAGCTTATACAAGAGCATTGCCTGTGGAATTTTTAGATGTAAGATTACTCTTGTATCAATTTTTGCCTTATTGCTAATAATATAGAATAATTTACATGAATTACAGCCATTGTCTACTGCTTTAAGAAATTTATTTTTGGCTTTTATGCTTTTTTGCTCATGTCAATAGCAATATATTCAGGATATTCATTCATTAGTCAAGTTACATGTTATTGTCTCTAAAATATTCTTTCTCTTTGTTTTATATTTTATTTAAAATTATTTTGTTTTTATCCAAACACAAAGAGCATGCTACGAATTCAAATACAGAAGGCCTCATAATGGAAAACTTCATCTTTTTGCTCACTGTCAGAAGTGATCATTTTCAGCTATTAGTGTTAGAATTTTGTTGGCTAGTGCCGTACAGTCTAAATAATAATCTGTTTCTTGAACTATCAGCTTTGGAAATAGCAACTTAATTACTTCTATTATGAAAGATTCTATATATTATTCAATACATTTCTGCCCTCTTGATAATTGATATTTGTGTTATTAACATGCCTTTATCAGTTCTTTTTGTAACTTGAAGCATTATATGTAAACATAATTTTATCAAATTCAGACAGTAACTGTTGATTTTGCATTAGTGTAAGTCATGGTTATTAGCATGTTTGCCATTTTTCTTTCAATTTTACCATCTATTATTTTACATTACTAATATTGATAATATTTACATTTGGTTTTGCAAACATAATTGGATCTCTCATTGCTAATCTCTATATTTATTTGAAAGAATATCCTGTGCCTTATATATCCATATCTACATAAATATTTCATGCATTGTCTATATTTAAATAAATACCTCAGGATTTTGTTTAATATAAATATATTTTATTATCCAATATTTTTAGCTTCAGAATGCAGTGTTGTGTTAGCATTCCCTTCCTAAAGATCCACTGTTAAGGGTTCCCTGTTAGAAGAAGAAAAAATAGAATTAAGGAGAAAATGGATGATCTTTTCTAACTCTTCCTCAGTTGCAGAAAATCATGCCACTTTGTCATTTGCCACATATGGGAACCCTGAGGTTTTAATAAAATACATTTTCATGATTTTTCTCATGGTGTTCTTTATGAGGAATCCTTTTGGAGCCCACTGAATTCCCATTCAAACTTGGACTAGTTATTTTCTCTTCTTGTTGCCCAGCTGCCATCTTGGCACTTTATTCTATTCAAACTCTCTGAGAGCTTCCTGTTTTCTCGTATCCTAAGCCTTCTTTCTTATTTTCCATTCTTGCTTAAGTTCATATATTCAGACTCACTAGAAAGAATAGTGAGTCAATGTTTTGAGTTCTTGAATATCTGGAAGTATCTTTGGTTTGGACTCACATTTGATTTATAACTTGCTTTATCAAAATGAGAGTATATTATAATTTCCTGTAGGAATTTGAGACATTGCTCCAGGATCATTTAGCATTCTTGTTGAAGATAAGAAACCTGAGGCCGGTTTTCATATTTTTTGCTATGATACTTTAGAAATTTTAATTTAACTAATTAATTACATTTTCATATGATTTGTTTGCTAATACTTTTATTTTATAATTTTTCTGATATGTCCATTTAATTTCCATAAATTTGGGTGTATACATGTATCTTTTTAAAAAATTTAAAAATAATATAATTAAAAATAATTTGGAAGACACTGAATTAGTTTGTATGGAAAATATTAAGTTGTGTAAAATATGGTTCCTAACCCAGAGATCTTGGAGATTTTTGTTATTTTAATTAATTAACTATTAATTAATTAAATATTATATATAAAATGGTTATTTTATATTATATTAATACTACTTAAAATTTACTTGTAATTTCTTTCAGAATTTTTAGGGTGAAAATTATTTTATTTGTAGCATTTTTTTAACTTAAAGGAAAAAAATCAAATAATTTTTTTCAAGATACACAATTTTGATATTTGGAATGTGAAGGATAAGAAAACAGAGGATAGTATTAGATAGAGTGTTTTATGAAGTAAAACATATCTGTATCACTAAAGCAACATGCTAGATGTCATTTAAAAGGGGTATGTATTGGAACCACGTACACAGTGGGTTCAGATAACAACTCTTCTGTATTGTCTCTGCAAACCTTAAAAAGTTAGTTATTATTTCTAAGCTCCAGTCTCCTCATCCACTAAGCAGAACAAATTATCCCAACCCATGGAATTGTAATATTTATAAGGCCTGGTTTATTGTTGGCACCAATGTAATGCAAACACTTTATATGCTTTCTCTTTATATACATTATTTTTTAACAGCTTCTCACAGTAGATATTATTATTAAGCAATCAGAATTGTTGGCATTTATTTATTCAAATTATTTCCTTACTTTGCCTTAATGTCTGTAAGATAGGTTGTGACACCCTTAGTTTGATGTTGGTATTGATAATTTACACACTCTCTTTCTCTTTCTCCCTTTCTGGATCAGTGTAGTGAGGAATGTATCAGTTTTGTTGATCTTTTCAAAGAAACAGTTTTTGACTTTTTATATTTTCTAAATCATCAGTTTTCTGTTTATTTACATATTTTTAAATTTTTAAAAAAGATTTATTTATTTGGGAGAGAGAGAGAGCAAGAGAGTGAGCATGTGTTTGCAAGCTGAGAGAGGGGTAGAGGGAGAAAGAATCCTCAAGCAGACTCCCTGCTGAATGTGGAGCCCAAGGCAGGGCTTGAGTCCAGGACCCTGAGATCATGACCTGAGGCCAAAATTGAGTCCACTGCTTAACCGACAGAGCCCCCCAGGTGTCTCCCACTTTCTAAAAAAAATTCTGCTCTTTTATTAGTTTATTCCTTCTATCTACTCTTATTTTACTTTTCTTTTCGTAGCTTCTTCAGGTGGAAGGTTAAGCTTTTAAAACTCATTTTATTTTCTAATATGAGCAGTTAAAGCTATACATTTCCCTGTATGCATTGTTTCATTTGTATCCCACATATTTTATATATTGCATTTTCATTGTCGAATCATAGACAGATTATACTTTGTCTTGAATTCTGTCTTATCTAATATTAATATAACATGACTTGGCCTTTTTATGCTGTTAGGTTGACGTTATGTTTTCCCATCTATTTACTTTCAGCCTATCTGTCCTTTATTTCTAAAGTGCATCTCTGCAAGAGCCAGCATATAGTTGGGGTTCACTTTTATTTATTTATATTTTAAGTTTTTAATTTAAGTTTCAATTAGTTAAAATACAGTGTAATATTAGTTTCAGGAGTATAGTTTAGTGATTCATCATTTGCATACAACACCCGGTGCTCATCCCAAGTGCACTTCTTTTTTTTTTTTTTTTTTTAAAGATTTCATTTATTTATTTGACAGAGATCACAAATGGGCAGAGAGGCAGGCAGAGAAATAGGGGGAAGCAGGCTCCCATTGATCAAGGAGCACAATGTGGGACTGGATCCCAAGACCCTGAGATCATGACCTGAGCCAAAGGCAGAGGCTTAACCATGAGCCACCCAGACAACGCACAAGTGCACATGTTAATCCCCATCACCTACTTCACTCTTTCTTACTCCCCCATGGTAACCATCAGTTTGTTCTCTATAGCTCAGTCTGTTTCATGGTTTTCCTCTCTTTCTTGTTTTCCCTATGCTTGTTTGTTTTGTTTCTTAAATCCAATTTGACAATTTAATTCTTTTGTTGGCATGTGTAGTCCATTAATATTTCATGTAATTATTGATATTGTTGGATTTATTTTATCAGTTTATTATTTGTTGTTTCTTTGCCACCTCTGCTTCTGGGTCCTCTATTCCTCCTTTCCTGCCATCTTTTGACTAGTGGAATACTTTTTAAAATTTTAATTTTTAGCATTTTAGCTATAACTTTCTGCATTACTTTTTAAGTGCTTACCTAGGAATTACAATATACATTCTTAACTTCACATTGTACGTAAAATTATTGTTTTACTACTTAACATCAAATGTAAGATTAAGGTGGAACCTCAAGCAGAAAAATATGCTGTTAAAAATCTTAAGAGCATGCCATGCAAATTATTGGCTTTAAAAAATAGGAGTTTTAAGGATATGGTCATACAATAGCCTCACAGGCAGCTCAAGGTAGGGAGGGAATTATTTGGCTAGATATGTGGATGTGGTTTTGTCTAATAGAGTCAACCACGCAGTATTTTAAAGATAATTGTGCTGTTGGAAATATGAATAACCTTGACCAAAAGGGATGGAGTTAGTTAAAGATAAAATAACATAAAAAGAGGCCTTTTGGCCTCTAAATATATTGGGTAGAAAGCACGCTTCACAATTTTGCTTAGGTTAATCCTGTGTTGAGCAATGGTAGGTGTGATTAAGATTAATTCTGGGAATGTCTCATATTTCACCTGATGAACTGTACAATATTAAGGCACATTGTAAATCCTGATACTTTTACAATTTAAAGTAGACCACACAGAATAAAAGATTGATTAATTCATTTGTGGAGACAACTATTCACTTAAGATTTCTACTAGAACTTTACTAACAACATCTATAAATAAATAATGAAGGATGTGCTAGATGTGATTATGGCATCATAGCTTGCATTTTAAAAGTTTCTGAAATGTCTATTAACATTTACTAATTTTGGTTGTTTAGAATCCTACTTTTTAGAGCCTACTAATGAGACACTTAATGAACAACAAAGCTGTCATATATCTTCTTGTGAAGATTAGAAATGCCCATTAATTCACTAAAATCAAAAAGAGAATGGTTACATATGGAATACTAATTATAAAACATTCTTTATTTCAGTGAAAATGTTCACAACCTCTTTGAGATACATCTGAAACATTTACCAAAACCACTTTTATTTCTCCTGGTGGTGACAGCCAAACTGTTTAAGCTCAGGTAATTTTCCAGAAACTCTTAGAGTGCACAATAATATCACTGGGTCATAGATCAAGACATGCATAGATGCTGAAGCTCTGTGCATCTACATAACAAATAAGAAACTTCACGAAATTGTCTTTTTGTCATTCATATTGTTGAAAGGTAGCAGTTATCTATATGTGATGATAAACTGAAAATGAGTCTAATTTTTAAAAATTATATCTGTGTGCTGTCTTCTTGCGTGCAGAATATACTAAAGAACTGAGGCAGATTGTATTAGTAATTCAGTATTTTTGATTTGGAGAACTATATACACAAGAAGTTGAATTATAAGAGTTGCCTCAGACATTTTTATTATTCTCTAGTAATAGAGTGTGTAGGATGGGCTTGAATATATGTCTGTATTTGCATCATGTGTACTAAATCCAGAAGGAATTTTGTAAAGGCTATTACTTATCTGGAATTTGGCCTCACCATCAGAATCTTGATTCTAATTCTCAGTATTTGCAATCCAAGAGTCTGCATCAGGGTCTGTCAGCCTCACCACTGTTGAGTGCTGGGCTGCCCTGGCCATTATAGGATGTTTGCAGATCTCTACTTACTAGATACCTTTGCAGTGACAACAAAAAATTTCCCCAAATATTGCCAAATGTCCCATGCAAGGCCAGGGAAGGGTCAAAATCAGAGGTTTGAAAACCAATCATTTGTATATAACCTATTCTTATGACCTGCCCTTTCTTGGAGGGACAGTTAAGCACCAAAAAGAACCACTATACTTCCACTGGTATCTAATTAAGAAGTTAATTAGAATCTAGGGAATGATGTAGAATAACTCTATTTCCACTGAATTCTCTTTCAGTTTATATATAGTTGGCCTCAGTAGATAGCTACAAAATTATTTTATCATTATATTGTAGTAAAAAATTAGGATCCCTTTCCTGGTTCCATGCTAAAAGGACTATGTTGGATTCTTACTTTTATTCAGGTTGGAGAACCTATAAAACAACCACAACTTGATCTTCTTAATATCAGTTGCCCTTCCTTTCACTGCTTGTGTGTAATTTTGTGCAGAATGAACAATTTCTCATTAAGGATGAAGATAGGTAAAACTGAAGAGAATTAATGAGTTAATAAATATTATTCTACACACAAATAATAATAAATATAGGCCTTCTTTATTTTTACTGGCTAGATCCAGAATAAGCATAATTTTTCTGTAGAGAGCCAGAGAGTAAATATTTTTGGATTTGTAGGCTATATGGTCTCTTTCACAACTTGTCAACTCTGCTGTTGTAGCACAGAAGCATCTACTGACAATATGTCAACAAATGGACATGGCTGTGTACCAATAAAGTTTTATTTACCCAATAAGTTGTAGCTGGATTTGGCCTATGGGACATAGTTTGCCAACCCCTGCCCTAGAAACCAGCAATAGCTTTTATTTTTCTTTGAGTTTTTTCTTTACCCCATCTCCCTGCCTCTCCCCCAGTGGTAATCACTATTCAGATTTCTATTTGTAACTTGTATTCAGTTATAAATAAATATGGATCATTTATTTGCTTTTTTAAAAAAAAGTTTTATGACCAAAATATGTAAGATAACTAATATGTTTTTAAATTTTTCTTGGATTTGAGTTTTACAAAACTATATTGTGTGTTTATAAGGGTTATTGTGAAGACATGGTAAATTATAAAAGCATTTTTAAGGATTGCTAAATGATACAAATTATTCTGCAGTAATTGCCTCCTTACATCTTTGCGTTTGGTTTCCTTTTGCTATTCACTTCAGCCCAGCTTTAATCCATTAAAAATATTGAATGCTTTTTTAATAAGCATATTAGAAGGAACAATAATCACCATGGGATGGGATGGATTTTTTTTTTTGGCATAAACTAAGCCCATCTCAAAACAATCAATTATACAGAAAGTTCATCCATAATTAGGTAGGTTTGCAAGGGTACATTTTTTTGTCATGCTCCCATTTTATCCCAGTCATAATTTAAGTCTTCTTTAACCATTTCAATTCAGTGTAATAATCAATGTTCATAGGCATCAATTTAGAGTGATATATTACTGTTGTAACTGGCAAGAGTTAAGAATGAATCCATGGCTGATTAGCTTACTAAAGTTCAATTCATTCACTAGATATCCCCATATCAAAACAGCAGAAGAAAGGAAAGACCTGAGCGATTGGATTCCAGCTCTTTTTTTTTTTTAACCTCTAGAAGTTATTCAGCTTTTCTTCCTTTACTTCTTTCCTGTTCCCAAGCAGAAAGTGCCTCAGTTTAGCACTTAATCAAGTTCATAGGTAGTAGCTGAGCCTACTGAAATTGATTTTTGGGATACTAAATATTCAGGAAAAATGTAAAATCAAACACAAGAACATAAATCTACCCTATGCATTTATTGCCAAAACATAAAGTATAATTTCTGTTTTGTTATAGCTAGCTACAAAAGGCCATACTACCAATGGCCAAATGTTAGACATTTCAAAAGTGAAAACTTATAAATCAAATGTAATTGATGTGGAAAATATGGGACCACAATGGAGTGCTAACATTCTCTGAATGACAACTTTAAATAACTTCTCTAAATTGGCCTCTTGCCATAGGGTTAATAACAGCTCCATAACTATGGATGGGTAATTTTACAGCCTTTCCACATTCTGTCTGCAGCATTTAATGTGATTTCTGTTTTAGGGCTCTGATCTCCTAGCTGTGAATAAGTAATGTGAATGTATAAATAGATTTTAACAAAAGTATAAAATAGCATGTGGCAAATTGGAAGATTCATTGGGGAAAGGTTGGGGGGGGTCATACAGATTGTTAATGATTCTAAACACAGTTTTCATTCAGCTAATTCACTCCTTAACTTACTTGTTTTCCAAAGAGCTCAGTGTGTAATCATTTCTCAAGAATTGTTTTTCTAAAATATTAGTCTTATAAGAAGAAAGATAGATAACTTACCTGCTTGGATCTAACTGAATATTTTCAGATTAACTCAGAGACAAAAAAGATTTTGCTAGTTCCTTTTAGGAAATATCTGCTGTTTTCTTTTTTTCCTCTTCATTCTTTTCAGCAAATACAGAGTCAAATACATAGATATTTGTAATGTTACTTTAGGACTTGTTGAAAAGAATTATTTGGCCATAAAAATTCTTGCTTTACTGTTTAACTATACTCTTTGGCATTTTGTAGTTAGAAATTCTTTCCTTTAATTTTAGACATCTAGTGTTCTGGGAATGAAAACATTAAATACTCATTTATAACAATGAGTGATTAGTTTATCATACTCTGTGAATTAGCTTTTATAGCAGTGGTCATGGCTAATACTACTGAGTACTTTTCCACATTCTAAGTACTCAAGTACTTGTCTTATACCATTTCATTCTCACTTCAATATTATGAATGTGTTCATTGTATTCCAGTTTTTGTAAGGGGAGAAATTAAGCCTCATAGAAGTAAGTAGTTGTTCAAGGCTAGAGAGCTAAATAAGCTCCAGTACACTAAGGCGCCAATTCAGGTTTCTGACTCTAGTGTTTGTATTCTTTTTTTTTTTTTTTTTTTTTTTTTGAGAGAGAGAATGAACGCATGCATAGGGAGGTGGGGCTTCAGGGGTAGGGGTGTGAGGAGGGGCAGGAGGAGAGGGAGAGGGGGAGAATCCCAAGCAGGCTCTATGGTCAGCATAGAGCCCAACACAGGGCTCCATTCTACGACCCCAAGATCACAACCCAAACTGAAATTGAGTCAGATGCTTAACCTGCTGAGCCACCCAGAAACCCCACCAGTGTTTGTATTCTTAAATGCTACCAATGATTTTAGAAAGAGGGGAATTAAAAACAAAAAACAAAAAACTCTAGGCACTGATGGAGGCATTATGGAGGGGCGGGTAAAGGTCAAGAAGGGAGAAAATGAGGATGCTGCAAGATGATCCTGGATTTTTCATTGTTTTTCCTTAGTTTTGATGAGGTTGAACCAGGAACAGACATGATATGATGTCTCAGCTCTTATAGATAAGATAGGATTTTTTAAACTTTAAATTATAACTTAGTGGTAGGTCATGAAGTCAATTTCCTGGATTATGAGCAGTGTTTTTTTGGGGGGGCTGGGGGAGCTGGCACACTCTAGGAAATTTTATTA